>CM045557.1:6477352-6555848 GCA_024721245.1 Mitragyna speciosa
GTAGAAAAGTAATTGAGACAACAAATTATTTCCTGCATTTCCAAGTTCCACAAGCTAACATCATCAAAACTGCCTAACCATCTAAGAGCCACAATGGAGTTAGCTTCATCTAAGTCAACAACTGCGCCTTTAAAATTTCAAAAAATGAGTAGCGTTTGATCTATTTTATCCAAGCTACCATTAAGTAGCATATTGCCGATGAAGAACATACTTCACAACTTCATAGAAAGACACCACAATTCCAACAGAAGGGCCAGCACGACCAATGCAAGGACCAACCCCAGTAAATAGACCTCTTATCCCACTATCTCTATCCAATCAGAAATGCAAATTCAGATTCAGCAAAATATGGAGGTGTTGAAGAAAGACGGCGCAGCATTCACTTCTATTAAGAGACACCATTTGCCAATCCCTAACCCTTTTAAATGTCTATGAATACAAAAAAATTGGACAGCACGTGTGCACACATATATGTAAGAAGATGCATAAACAAGGATGAATGAATAAAAAAGATCACTGAATCACTTTTTAGATGCACCAGGATTTTGGTGTCTCTAAACAGATACCCACAATAGAGCATCTCATCTATATGTCTGAAGTAGTCACATGCTTCAATAGATTTGCTTATAATTTAAATTGAGATCACGTTTATGAATTATTTTGTAAACACAATAATTTGTAAACACAAATAATAATTGAGCCAAAGTGCAAAGGCCATGAAGTTTCGAGCAAAATATAGGATGAGTTAAATACGCAAATCAGGATAGAATAAAGATTGTAGAGTGTAAAATAGGACACAATAAACATTTAGTTTGCATAGTACACCAAATTAAACTTGCAGATGCAAGTGATAATTGATACAGAGTTTCGGCAATTATTTTCGACAATAATATGTGAAATATATATAGTTCTTACTGACAGGGATATTTGACAATAAACCGTAGGGGAGATTAGAGTACTGAAAATGAAAGTTTATATTTTCCATAGAGATTAATTCATATTTTCTTTTTGGAATGTATAGCTTCAATAATATGTGAAATAAATATAGTACTTACTAAAGAGGGATATTTAACTCTCATGGTTGGAACTTTGGAGATGCTTAAACTTTGAACTAATTATTTTGAAAATTTTAATATAATAGAATAGGTTCAATAAAACGGGATACTTTTGATTTGAACATTCTTAATAACCAAACTTCAAGTTTTTAGTGGTACAACTGTACTTTGTCCAATAAATCTCCACATTGCAGGTTATACACTAACATTTCCTTCCCAGTACCACCTGGCTCTCTGGAGCTCATTCTGTCCTCAGTCTTCTGTTGATTGTTGCCCAATCTATTTTACTGATATAATTGTGCCACAGTGTCTTGTAGCACATAGAAACTATTATTTTAGCCGGATTTTTGTTTTCACCAGAAGCCATTTGAAGAGCATGAGCCACATTCAGTTATTGTAACGCCAAATATTTTTCTATGCATGCAAAATATAGGAAAATACATACAGTACTTCTGTTTTTTAAATGGGAAGTTTGATAATCTTGAAGTTTTTGCATTCAAGGTGAAATTTAGAATGATTGGTTGCCTAGGTTTTTACCAACAGTGACATATATTTTATCGGTGGCTTTGGTACTATTTCTTGGGTTGACATCAATGAGTACGAGGCCATTCAGCCTGACAAGATTGCTGTTGATGGGGGTGAACAGAACTTGAAGGTATGTCTGGCTGCACTCTCAATATATTAAGCACGAGATGTTTCTGGCCATATTCTGTTTTATGTTTTATTGTGCATTGTTCTCAAGGGCACATAGCCTGAGCATACCTTTTCATTGCAAAGAGTTAAACATAAAAGGGAAAATATGTAATGTCTACTTGGTGAAGCTGTGAACCCGGATCATGTTGTTTCAGAATGACCTGATTTAAGCTGACTCAACTAGTTTAAGAAATTGTATTATCCTTGCTTTGGCTTGATTTTCAGCTTCCATAATCTTGACTCACCTTGAGTTAACTACTGTTATGTGTATTTTGGAATGTGTAATTTCATATAAGTTTCTAGTGTATAAGCATATAAGATTTTCTAGTGTATAAGTATATAAGCTTTAGTCTCTTTTTCACGTGGAGTTAAAAACAAGTTTGAGTCAATTAATTCCTCAAAACCAAGATTTGACCTTAACAATGGACCTGTTCTCAACTGCTTTATTATACTTGTTTTTAGTTTATGATTTTGAAAAATTTGTTTGTGATGTTCTCAACTGTTTTTTTTTCCCTCATGCTTTTCAATTTTTTACGCTAAAATCAGAAGCAACTAAAGACTAGCTTTTGGATTCTAATTTTTAACTTTACTAAAATCAACTTTTATAAAAACAAGAATCGAGTGAGAACAATACCATATATACAAGCTCAATTTGAATGGCAGTTCAAGTTTGTGCTCCATGTCAAGCATAAGGAAACACTTTTCTTGAACTTTTGCAAAATAATTAACACTCAATTTAATTATTTTCAATTAGCATCTGGAATTCCGTGTTATGTTTATATAAATAAGCAAATTCGAGACTAGTCTAGTAATCTTCTACCTTTGTTGTCCCTTACTCTGTTCATAACTTTTCTTCCTTCCCTAAATTTAATGCGTCGATCAAGTTGCCGATGGCAAGATGATCAATGTAGATATAGCATCTCTCATTTGAAGGCCTCAATTAAAGGGGAAAGTCCAACGTCCTTGCTCCTCCTAGTCTAGACAAATAAAGAATTACATAGTAAAGAATGAATCCTAGTCTAGTACTACAAAGAAGTGCTAATTTTCAGTATCGAAGGTGATACTAAACATGTTTCTCGTAAAATAAAAAAGATCAGCATTTTAAATAAGAATCAAATTTTTTTTAATCAGACTTGCTATTCGTTTGTTTGAGGGAAAATTGAAAATGCCTTGTCAAATCTGACTTGACGGTGAAATGAATTGCAAGAAATCTTACACAAACTATCAACTAGGCCAAAATTGCTGCAGAATAATTACACTTAAATTGATGGCTTATTAGAATATCAGTACCATAGTGCTCAATTAGCATAAGTATAAGAGAAGTCTCTAACCAAGGTTGCAAGCAAACAGACTGGTTGAGAGACAACTTACTGGTAATCCAACAGCTGTACTCACCAGGGCAATTCTATTTGTTCCAGCAAGAAGGTTTACAGGTCCGTTGAATCTAATACTCATATCGTCGCGTGAACCATAAGCTGATCCTGTATAATGTAGTGAAATACAGAAGATTTCATCCTCGATTCATAGTTGAGAACATCACTCCTGGTTAAATGCTAAGTTTGACATCTTACCTGATAGCTGCCCATTTACAAAGACATGTACAGCATGACACTTCGACTGCACACAGAGTGTAGGTTTTCGTCCTCCCCGAAAGAATGACTCTGATGAACTAATATCAATGCTGGATTGAAAGCAGAAACATAAAATTAAACTGGATCTGTTAGAGGTGGGGGGTACCAAAAATTATCGTTCATCATGATTAAAAACTTCTCAAATGTCTTAAAAGACTACCTTTGCACTCTCTAATGAACATAAGTTTCCAATTCTAATCATGTTTTGACCATCCTATTTTCATGATCTAGTTCAAGTCTATAAATGATGTATTTTTTGAAGTTTTGCTCTACAGTTGAAGTTATGAAGCAAGCTATAAAATAGAAACTTAAAGCTTGTCAAGGAACTCTTAAAGGTAATGTAGAGTAAGCTTACCTGGTCAAATACCACAAATAATCACTGGTATCTCTCGTTCTTGCCTACTTGTGAAATGCAGGAAAATCTTTGGCACAATGAAAATAAATATAGCAATTTCATACAAGAATTGGTTTGACTATATCTTCTTCAGAAACATATAGATTTCGGCAAAAAACTTTATTCCACTCTCGTCAAAAATATAGATTAATTTGTCTACCCCTTCAAAAATATCCAACTACACCTTCCGTTCAAGCCTAAGAATGTTTGTAAGCTGGGGCAGATCTACGCTATCTCCAGTGGGGCATGTACCCGCGCTGGCAAAAAAAAAATCATTGTACTAGAATTTAGCTGTGAACCCCCACTAATTTCGAAAAAATACGTTTATTATTATTGTCATTTGTGAAGGTTTTCACCATTCTAATTTATTATTATTAGTTTTTTTTATTGGACCCAGAGTATTCGGCAGAATATGTAGGCCTACGCTAAATCCGAAGTTGAGTGAATTCGACCCATTTTAAAGAAAGTTTTTCCACAACTCTCTCCATTCACAAGTTTTGAATTGGAAACCATGCTTAAAGGACACTGAACTCCTCCTGATCAACACAGCAGATCACTGGTAAAGAATGTTTAAAACCAAACCATTTAAGTTAGCATAACAACTTAAAGGACTGCTGACGGATCTTTATTTTTGTGTGGTACAAAAATTCAATGGTGTTAACTTGAGGACATGGGAAAGGAAGATGCTGACGAATCTTTATTTTTGTGGGTATAAAAAATTGGTGGTTTTAACTTAGGACATGGAAAAGGTACTCGATTCCAATAACATCATTAGTATACTAGCTACTAAAAAAAAAGGTATTAAGAGTTAGGTCTTACATTCTGAATTCGGAAGTTCTTGTTTGAGAACATCAAATCCCACCCTTCCAACTTCTTCTCTTACTACGGCCAGCTCCTATCACCCAAAGGGCTTAGCCATTCTGATCAAGAGCACACCCACAGCCAACTCCGATGAAGGATCGATCAGCCCATCTAACGGGCACAGCTGGACAACTCAAGATTCTCTGCAAGTTGTGGAATTTGGAAGGAGGTAAAGGTTATGGATTTTGGAAGTGAATAAGAAAGAGAGAGGAAGAGAGAAACGGGAAAGAAGGCCGAGGAAGACAGGAAGTGGGGAATCTGGTAGGGAGAGGGGGCAATTTGATTTTTGGTGAAAATTTTTGGGGGGAGGGCGGACAGATTGAGGAGCCAAAGTAAAGGTAACCTGGCCTTAGTCCAGAGAAAAGAGCTTGACTTAGAGAGTAGAATTCAAGACTTAGTAAATTTTATCATCCATTAGTTTCTCTTAAGACAACCGAAAAAAATGCTATAAACTAACCATTGAAAATTGTATTTAATCTCCTAAAAACTAAAGCTTACGAAAATCAAATGCACATTCTCAATGTAATTTTATCTACAACAACTTGATTAATATGAAAATCAAAAAGTAGTCTCATTTTCTTAATTGAAATTCATACAAATTAGAAATTTTGTTTATATTTATCTTGTTAATTGTTTCATTTGATAGGAAAAAAAACCGTACAAGTTTAATGTTAATTTTCAGAACTACTTAAATATATATGAAGAAAAAAGATAATTCCTTATGTTTTGCATATAATATATTTTTTACTTTATTTTAATATTTCATTTTAGGCATGCAATAACATTTCTTTGAATTGACGTATCTAATTAATCAAAGTCAAAAAATATCATTATAAGTATTTAGATCACATATGCATTGCAGGTCAACATTAGCTTTTGCATTCTCTCTTTTAATACAAACAAAAGTAAAAAAAAAAAAATACATAGTTACAATTTACATCTTCAAATTATTTGGAACTACTTTAGGCTCCATTCTCTCTTTTAATTGTTTTTCTTTCAATTAAAAAGGTAACATTTCATTGGAGTTTGTATTTTGTATTTATGAGATTTTTATTGTATAGGTGAGAGATTTCACATATTTACATAGAAGAACAAAAAATGCTTAATTTTGATGAAACTATACTAATATTCTATAAAAATGCCGTAAAATTGAGACCTCAAAAGAACATGTTTTTTAAATAAAACAATGACTTTAAAACCTTATTATTTTTTAAAATATTAAATCAAATTGAATTAAACAATCACAGGAATTGAGCCCTTAACGAATAGTTTGGGCGTGATTTGTTAAGGGCTCAATTCGAATTTTAGTTTTTCCAAGCTCGAAAAAAATTAAGATTCAATTACATTATCAAATTGAATTCGAGGTTATACATATTCAGCTCAACAAGACTCGAATTATTTTTTAATAATTTTTGTTTAATAATTTTTCGTTTAATATATAATAATTATTTTACATAAAATAATATAGTTTATATAAAAATACATATTTTATTAATTAAATAATACAAAAAAATTAAAAAATAAAAAAACTCGAGGTTTCGAATTGAACTCGAACCTATCGAGTACAAAATTGAATTGCTTGAGCCTAAATTTTAAGCTCGTATCTAACTCAAACTCGAATCCGAATCCGAATTCAAATTTTCGAATCAAACCTGACAGCATCAAATTTGATTCATTTAATTTACAGCTCTACACATACACCAACATTAACAAAATAATTTAAAAATTAACTATTTGACATCAAACAATGACACAAGAACACAAGAATTATAACTTACACAAGTTGGACAACGTAATTAAGGAGCAATTACAACAAAAAACAAAGACTACCATCATGAATTTGGGTTTTTTTTAAAAAATACAATCAATGCCAACTTGAGGATATTGTCAGTGAAAAGCTTTTCTCATAACAGTGTTTCTATTTAGTGACAACAACTGTTGTCACTATCATGATAGGTATAACTTGCAAATTATAGTGAACATTCAGTGACAACAATTGTTGTCACTATCTCATTTTAGATTCAACACACTTACGGCATTTTGAACTTTTATAAAAGAGTGCACATTTAGTGACGATAATTGTTGTCAATAATTAGCCAAACCTAGGGTGCACATTTTCTGACGACAATTGTTGTCACTAATATGTTAAAATAGCATTTCTATTTAGTGACGACAACTGTTGTCACTATCATGATAGGTATAATTTGCACATTATTAGTGAACATTTGTGACGACACATGCCGTCACTATCTCATATTGTAGAGTTTTTAGAGAATAGTGCATATTCAGTGACAATAATGGTTGTCACTATTTAGCCAAACAAGGGTACACGTTTAGTGACGAAGATGTTGTCACTAACTGGAAAAATACATTTTAAATGTGAAAAAAGTATTGTGTATTTAGTGACAACAAATTTTGTCACTACCTATGGGTACATATATGGCATTCATTTAGTGACAACTATGATTGTCACTACCTTAATAGATACATATCAGTGACAATTTATTAATGTTGTCAGAAAATAGTGTTAATTCAGTGACAACTTACTTTGTCACTACTTCAATGGACAAATTTTAGTGACAACTTCAAAAATGTTGTCACTAACGTGTGACGAGTTAGTGACAACTTGCACCACTTGTCAGTAATGAGAATTGGCGCCTTTTGCCGGGAAGTGATTAGTGACGACATTTACTTGTTGTCACTGACAAGTACACCTCATATATGTTAGTTGTGACAAGATCATTTGTTGTCACTAAAATAGGTATTCTGTGACAACTTTTTTTTGTCACTGAAAATCTTTGTCACTAATAATCATTTTTCTTGTAGTGTTAGTCCACTGCACCTTTACTTATAGAATGGTCCTTTTCTCAAAAACTGGTCCTTACATTCAATAATCCTCAACGGTTTGTTCAAAAAAGACAATTATTCACGATTCTTCAACAATTCATAACTCAACACATTGTTCAAGTCAGAAATATAAAGTCAAAACTATGACACAAGAAAAACATCGTGGACTCGTGACCCCACGGTGGCATAAGCCAACTTTCTTACTTTAATATTTCGAATGGTCTCATATTTTAGCACTCAACTTCGTCATTTCTCGAGCCTCATTACTCCCTTATTGGGAAATACCTTGAAATGTACTTTTTAACCCGTTTGGAACTCAAAGGATCTTTTTCTCATATTAGCCCAACTTTTCTGTTGATTCTGAGTTACTTCATATATAGGTCAAATTACTTCGATGGCCATTAAACTTCTCGATCGTAAAGTTTTGATTACTTAATTTTTTTTATTTCAAAAAGGTCACTGAACTTTTAAAATTGGTTACTTATAATTATTTCGTTAGTTTTTGCCGTTAAATCGTACAACGTCAGTTGACGAAATGACCATTTTTTGACCTTTTTGAAATTTTGGAATGGTTATAAGTAACCATTTTTATGAGTTCAGTGACTTTTTGAATTAAAAAAATATATTTTTTCTTTTCTTACTTAACGACCATATTTGACGAAATGACCATAGTAACCATTTTTACGAGTTTAGTGATCTTTTTGAAACAAAAAAAAAAGTTTAATAATCAAAACTTTACGATCGAAATAGTTTAATGATTGGCGAAATTTTTTGCCCTATATATGTATGTGTGTGTGTGTGTGTGAATATATATATGTATGTTTGTATATGTGCATGTATATATGTATGTATATGTATATGTATATATGTATGTATGTATGTACATACATACAATATATATGTATGTGTGTATATATATATATGTATGTATGTATATATGTATGTATGTATGTATGTATGAATATATGTATGTATGTATGTATATATCAATCTATGTATGTATGAATAACATACATACACACACACATATATATGTGTATATATAACAATCTCTGAGCCACTAAATAATTAACTAAAAATATCTCATTATATTACATTATTTAATTAAATTAATATGTATAACTTTTTTATAAAATTAGACACACAATCACTAGTATCTTTAAAGAGAAAGCATCAATTGATCTGGTGGTTTCTCCCTTTAAAATCATATGACTATGAATGTTTTTAAAAATAACTCATTTTTTATTTTTAGTAACTAACTAAGAACTACGTCATTATTTTACTAGATAAAAAGGGGAACACCAGTCAATCAGGATCGCCTCTCCTTCTTTATTTTTATTTTTAAACTATATTAATGACTATCCATAATGATAATCTTAATTTTTGTATTTGAACACACGTCAACTACCCCTTAACCACTACTGTTTTATCAATTTATATTAAGGATCTAGAGATCCTTCTTGTATCTATGTGTAACACGTGAGACCCTAATCTATTGGCTTCACATCCTTAAACTGTTGACATCGAGTCCACAAGGACACTGCGTGAATGCCAAATTAATGGGTCATCCCAGAAGGAAACGGCAGTCTTAGCCACTTGCACTCAACCCCCGTAAACCGCGGCGCTACAGTCGGTGGGCTAGTCAAAATTTCCAACCAAATCCACAAAGTTTTGTTCAAATTGCTAAATCACTATTATTAACGTTATTACGTGTATGTGTTTTGAAGATTTGCTCCTAACATATTTTGTTTGAGTAATTAAATAGGTATCACAAGATCTTAGTTAATCAGATTAATAAGTTTGATATAATAATAAGTTAGGCCCCAATTAATCAATTTGATTTGAATTAAAGAATAATGATAGTTATTTTCTAAATATTAGTGTTATGTCAATTAGGATGTAACCACGGTGTAAAATTTAATTCCAATAACATGAACTTGTCGCCTTGTGTTCTCATTTATCAAATATCAAGTATATTCGTAGCTTTTAAGATAAATTATAAAGTAGAAATGCAACATGACAATTTATTATTTTTTGGTATTCAACATGACAATTTATTGTTATTAGGACTGAATTTGATACTGAAAGCGTGGTATTGAAGATCACAGAGGCTAGGCATTCAAACATAACATAAGCCTATTCTCAATAACCTTTCTCTATCTGCTTTAGTTTCTTATCCTAAAAATTTTGTTTTGTAATGTACTCAAATACTTTTAGTTATACTGTTTATTAATTTTTTAAGTTAAATTAGGAATAATTAATTTTTAACTTTTTTAAAAATTAGTCTCTACAAAAATCAGAATCTGTCATCAACAAACCTTATAAAAGCCTCAATCTCAAGCTTTGATTTTGTATGTTTTGCCCTCATTTAACTTCTTTCCAGTTAGAAGATGAAAGTCCAAGTTATTAACAAAAGCCATATAGAAATCTCAATCAGGGATTACTACCGTCTGGTTGATGGCGGTAGCGGTCGACCAGCCACCGGATACTACGGACGTTCCGTACACTACACGTTGAAGCCTAACGAACACAAGTCGATCGATCCATCCCACTTTAAACGACTCTCTAAGGAAATGTTCGCCCCGGTTGAAGTTCGTGTTTGCGGGGGGCGTGACAATCAATTCATCTCCTTCTCGCCACTTCAGCTTGATAACTGCGAGCCAAATTGTCATCAACGCCGACAAGGATGGCAAGTTAACCCACAAATTTATCGAGAGAAATTCCTCGGCTTCGGTAAATAAATTAAATAGCTCCATTTTCCTCTTTGTTTAGGGTTATTTCAGTGGATTTGTCCTTGTTAATTTAGCTATTTGAATGCAGTTTTTTTTCGCATCACATGCAGAGTTCTAAGCCTGCTGCCAAGCAAGCTAAGCCTCGTACTTGAGATCCAGTTTGTGGCTGAGTGTCTGTAAGTTTCATTCGCGCGGCTAATTACTTTGTTTCTACATTTATTTTCTTCCTGAACTTCTGCAATGTACATGGTTCCCATGTTTTTAAAGCAAATGATTTTTGATAAAATTATACAGTAGATTAATTTTTTACTTTATTATTATTATTACTATTATTATTTTATACAGGATGAAGACAAATATCAGAAGTCAATATGGTTCAGTGTGTCCCTCCTCCTGCAAAATCCAAAGTCCTTCCGTGTTGTCGACCAAATAATGTAGCTGAGTGGCTCTCAAACATGTTCTCAATCTATCTTCACTGTCGTTGTGTAATTTTGAGGGCCAACCATGCTTCTTGTCAATAATATCTGGTTAATATCTGGTTATTAACCGAATCTATATGCCCTACTATTAAGAAAGTTGTTGTTTATAAGTAAATTTAACTGGTTCTGTATGCGGTGTTTTGATAGCATTGTATCTGTGATTGTGCACTGCTCTAAGTATTCCTGGAAAACGGCAAAAACCTACAGTGTTTTGATATTATTGTAACTATGATTTGTGGACTGCTGTAATTATTCCTGTAAAACTACAAAATGTTTTGAGCTGTAGATCAACTTTGCTTTCCTAGGTACCTTGAGCCAACGGCCATTCTAGGTCTCGGGTAAAGGTAATTAAAAATGAAAATCTTCATATAATCACAAATATTTTCATGTATAGATCCAAATTTTTGCAACTTCAAAATAGGTTTTCTCACTTATTTCTTGGCCTGGGGTCAATATGCATGTTTGCGATAGGAGACAGCCACTTGCTGTGAGTCGTAAGCCTTCCTCTCAACTTTGAAGAATTACACCATACGCAAGGAAAAAGTTTAAGATATTTAATTTTGTCCTAAAGCTAAGATTTTAATAACTTTTATACAGGGTTCTTAAATTATTTTATCATGTACCCGTTGCGTGGTTCCACTTTGTATCTATCTTGTGCAAGTTAGTTTTGCACAGTTTGCACAAATGATAATTTATTGGTGGGTTGGCCTAACCCCCTATTTAGGTTAACAGTTTTAATGTGTTTGTTGGAGCATTCATATTGCAACCTGAAAAAAGAAACCAACAATTAGCAAATTAACCCTTGAAGCATTTCGGATCATCATTATTGTTTTTGATCTGGATTGTGTAACCCTTCTGTGTCTGTTAGAACATTCATAATGCCATGTAAAAAAAAAAAAAAAATCCAACTTTAAGCAATGTAACTGTTCAAACATTTCGGATTATCGTTATGAATATCTATACATACATGTACATGTGTATATACATATACACACAGAGATAGATGTGTGTGTGTGTGTATGTACAGCTACATACTTATATATACACACATATGTGTTTGTGTGTGTGCACACATGCACATTTTATGTGTGTTGTATACACACACACACATATTTATGCATGTACAAATATATGTATGTATGTACACACACAAAATATGTGTGTGTATGTATCCACATATATACATACATATACATACATACATATATGTATGTATGTATGTATATATATATATATGTATGTATGTAAGTATGTATGTACATATATGTATGTATATATATATATATATGTATGTATGTAAGTATATGTATGTATGTATGTATATATATATATATATGTATGTATGTAAGTATGTATGTACATATATGTATGTATATATATATATATATATGTATGTATGTAAGTATGTATGTATGTATGTATGTATATGTATGTGTGAGTGTGTGTATATATATACACATATATATATATCTTTATATATGTGTGTTTGTGTGTACATACATACAGACATACATACTTACATATATACATATATATATATACACAGATATATATATATATATATACATATACAGATATACATATATATATTTACATAGATATATATAGATATATGAATATATTTGTGTGTATGTGTGTGTATGCACACACATATATATGTACATACATACATACATACATATAGATACATATATGTGTATGTTATATATGTGTATGTTATATATATGTATGTATGTATGTATGATGTATGTATGTATGTATGTATATGTTGTTAGGTTTATGGGTAGGTGAGTTTGTCCTATATTGGTTTGAGAAACAAATCAAGAGCACCGAATATATATAGATCTGGGCCTAAGACCCATTAGCTAAAGTTTTTGGGGTAAAGTTGAGTTCTTACTTATATATTAGGTCTCTTTAGTTTGACTTTCTTGTGTCTTTCTCCCTAACAATTGGTATCAAAGCACATGGTTAACATCCTAGGCTACTTGTTGGTAAGTGGTTTCTTCTCAGTATTGGACTGATGAATTGTTTTCTTCTTGGGTGTCGGACTAGGGAGATCGGAGTTAATGCTAGGAGTTCGATGATGTTGGACCTGGAGTTCAGTTAAAGGATAGGTCAGGGTCCATGTTTGAGTTGATGAAAAGTAAGATTGTGTTGTGATTTGGACTTGAGGAGGTGTTAGAGTGCTAAACTGTCATTCAAATTGTATTTAATTTCCCCTTATTTTGGTCAATGAGTGTGTTTAATCATTCTATTTATTCACTTCTTGGTGTTTGGCCTTGTTTGTAGGAAATTGTGGAGAAACACTAATTTTGTCTAAAATTTCAGAAGACTTGATTTGATAGAGCATGACTACGGTCTTGTAGACACCAAATTTTGACACAGCAGTTATTTTCAAACATTTGAGGCATGTTTATATTTTTGGGGTCAAATTCTAATTTGTCAATAAAAAGGGAGAACAAAATCAATAATCTCGGGAGGGGGGAAATAGTAATTTTTACCTGTAAATATTTTTTCATTAGCTTTGAGGGTTTTAAATTAATATTTTTACTTTCATACATATTTTTTAATTTTCTGTGATTTTTCCAGGTTTAATTGGTATTTTTCTTCTATATTTTACCAGCACAAGGGCAAAATAGTAATTTCACATCGCAAACACCATTTTCGCTCATTTTAGGCCCCAAATGTATTTTTTTGACTCTTTAAGTATGTTTCCAAATTTTCTTAATTTTTTCAGAGACGATTGCTATTTTTTCTGTAAATACTGCGTTCAGGGGCAAAATTGTCATTTCACATTTTGAACCCATTTTTCACCAATTTTTGAGTCATAAATGCATTTCCTATGATTTTAAGCTTATTTTTAATTTTTGGTAATTTTTTGAGGCCAATAGCCATTTTTCTGTGTATTTTCGTTGTCTAGGGGCAAAATCATCATTTTACATTTTAAACGCATTTTTCACCAATTTTTGAGTCATAAATGCATTTTCTAGGCTCCTCAGCTTATTTTTAATTTTTGACAATTTTTCGTGACCAATAGCCATCTTTCTGTGCATTTTTTCATTATAGGAGCAAAATCGACATTTCACACTCTAAACGCGTTTTTGACCAGTTTTAAGCTTTAACCTTTATTTTGAAATCTACTTTGAATTTTTTTGGCAAATTTTGGAGTTTACTATCATTTATTTTATTAATTTTTTATTTTTTTGAGTTAAAAATATTTTTTTAAATAATAATTAGAATTTTTATTACTGGTGGCATTTTTATTATTTTGTAATATTCTTGGAGACCAAGATAACTAGCTCTATAAGTACCCCATTAAAAGAGAGAAAAAAAACCCAAAACAATACACTTTTATCTATTTTGAGATTAACACACACACTAAAACACCACAAAAAATACACACTTAGCCGTTTTATCAATAGCCATTGATACTGTTCATCATCAGCTGGCCAGCAACTTCAAAAGGTAATACCTTAGTTAACTATTTTGGGTTTTTGATTCATTTTCTTTCATTTTGCTATGAGAATTTGATTAAAAGTACAAAGAAACAAAACCAAAATTTGGAATTGTTTGTATTTTTGGTTGGATTTTTCGGGGTTCCTGCTCTTTCTTTTTCTTTTTTTTTAATTTCTAGGTTTTGTTCCTCATCGATTCTTCCCTTTCTCTATCACCATGAATCACCATCTTCATCTCCCCAAAATCAACTACAAAATTAGTTCCATACGACCCAATTGCAGCCCCTATTCTCCTCTCTCCATAACACCCACAATCTGCAAGGAAAGCAAGAAACAGACACAACAATACCACCAATTCCAAAATCCCTAAACCAATTCTCACTACCAACAACCATTTACTGTCCTTGTTTTAGCTCCAACCCCCAAAATCGTCAAATTCCAGCAACCCATCGGCAACCTAACATCACCACCGCCGACTATTCCCTATCCATCAACCACCAACATCCACATCTCAATTGTAGTCCACTATGAGGTCACCCCTGCCACTCCACCAGACAGCCCATCCACCATTCCACCGCCACCAGTTAATTCACAGACCACACCACCACCTTACAAACCCAAACCAATCAGACCCAAACAATCACCAATTAGATACTAAACAATCACCCAGTTCACCATACAAACGCAGGCCACCCACAAGAACCATCCAACAGCCCCTGATTTCCATTCGATAACACATACACTCACAAATTCAATTACAAACACACACACAATTAATCACACACAATCAACCAAATAGACCCAAGGCTAGTCACAAAACATAGCCAACAATCAACCAAAACTTCCCCTGTCTCCACCTTAGTCACCCACACCACCAAGCCACAACCAAAAAACCATCACCGGCCCATCTGTCTCCCCTCAATCCTCCAAACTCAATTTCACCGCGGCCAGACAATCAGCAAGCCACCAAATTTGTAGTCGTTAGTGTCCACCACCTGCAAACCACCAAAACAAATTGGGAGGTGAAGAATTGCTGCACGTCGTTGGATTTAGAAGATTTAAGCATTGATTTTTGGATTTTTTTATTCATAGGAGTTTAGGGATTTAGTGATTACAAGATTTGAAGAAACTGATTTTACTAAGGCCTAAGAATTTGAGTGAGTGAAAATTTTGATTGAAAAGGTTTGGAGAGTTTCGGATAAAGAAGAAGAATGGGTCTTGGATTTCGTTTCACAGCTTTTTAGTGTAGAAATAGTTGGTGGGTTTTGCTTATTTCACTTTTGTTGTTTAGCTTTTAGTATGGTTGCTTGGTTTTATATCTTCCACATGTCCGTTTAGCTATTCATCTGATTGATGAGTTTATTTTGGTATTTTAATTGACCTTTATGTTTTTTTTTTTTTTTTAGTTTGATCTTCTACGATTGTTAAATGTCTTTACGTACAAAAATGGATTAGCTTTAGTCCTTGGGTTTTGGGTTAATGATAGTATGTCACTGAATTAATCTTTTATTTATTTTTATTTTTGATTTTCTTATTTTAATATATTTAAGCTTTTGATTTTATGGATTAACTTCCTTAGGTTATTTTCTTTCAATTTGGCCCCATTACATTGCTGGATTTTTGTTTTCACTTCCTATTGTTGCTGGAATTTACATTTGATCCCTTAATATTGCTGGAATTTGCATTATTGAGGTCCATACTTGCTGAAAATTTTATTTTCACCCCCTTCCACTTAGTGTTAATTTACAATTGTGCCCCCATGCTTACTTGAATTTATTATTTGGCCCCTAGATTTGTGTGAATTTATTTTTAAACCTTTAGTGTCATAGAATCTACATCTTTAGCCTAATCTTGTTAGTATTTTATATTTTTAGCCTTTATTTCTTTATATCGAGGTACCTTGACTTGTTTGTTAATTTAACAAGTCTTCAAGAGGTATCCCTATGCCTCGTTAATTTCTCTTTATGTGCTCCAATGTACCTTATGTGATTTTTCATGCAATTTCCTTTATATATTTCTTATTTTACATGCTTTTGGTGTATTTATTTTCTTTATGCTATTTAATTTCAAATTTTATTATTTTGGCAAAAAGTGTAATATTTTTGTATTTAGTTAGTCAATGTAATAGTTAGGTTATATTCTTTATATTTTTTACAAAATTTTTGTATTTAGATAGATAAATGTAATAGATAGGTTATTTTACTCTTTACTTTTTCCCCAAAAATTGTAGCTAAATCCCCCTAGTGTAATACTTAGGACTTGTGTGCTTTTTTTACGTGCTTATATGTTTTACTGCTTTCCTTAGGATTTTGCATCTAGAATATCATGCTTGCGTGTTATGTGCTTCTATGTGCTCTTATATGTCTTCATATGATTATTTGCTTTCAATTTTTGTTTTATTATTTTGATTTGTTTTTTATTAAATCTTATTATTCCGTCACCACACTAGTCCAATGCTAGTTGTGGCTTTATCGTTTCCCTGCTAGTCCAACACTAGTGGGAATCCCTAGAAAAGGCTAGTCCAACGCTAGACTCTTGGGGCATCTTAGTGATAGTTTCACTTGTGTGCATTTTACATCATTTCACACACTATTTGCTTTTTAGTTTTTCATCATTTTGCATGATTTTTATATATGTATATAATCATTATTGTTATCTATTTTTTAAGTATTTAACAGTGCATGACATTTAAGTTGCATTTTCACTTAGAAATTAGGTCATCTGTGTGATCCGACTGGAAATAGTCGCCTCCTCACATGGAAAGCGATGGATTGACAGGCCGTTCCTCCCTCCGTAAGTAGAAAAATATCAGTCACGAGTTACTAGTCTCCCGTACCTATTATATTGCATTCCCACTTTCTTTGACCACTTATTATCTATCTTACTATTTTTCTTTTCTTTTTGCATTTTATTTTGCATAGATACTCGTGACTCTCTCAAGGTCTAAACTCAGGTTTCGCAATTAATGTGGTAATCCCAACTAAGTCTCGACGGGACATTTCAACCCTCTCGATACCCACATTTAGATTTTAGGATTTGTATTCATTTAGACACATCCAAAATGCGATAGAATCTAGGGTTAATTTAGGAAAATTTTGATTAAACTTCGCAACTAGCCTTGACAAGGTAGAAAAGGTGCATTAGGTGCAAGCCTTTGCCTTCCCTTTCTTCAAATGTGACTCTCGGACCTTTTTCTCTCGTTTTTTTGTAGACCGGAGTCAAAAAAGGGTTTTAAATGTTTTCTCTAAATATTTTATTTTTTGTTTTGTTTTGTTAAACAAATTTTTTTAGTGACTTGGTACACCCTAACTCAATACCAAGTGGCGACTCCATTTCTTTAAATAAAGCCCTTTTTCAAATTAGTTGGCCAAAACTGTCGCACTTTTAGTCTCGGCCTTATTTTCTTTTTTTAAAACACCATTTTTCTAAATAACACTTTTTCACTAAAAACTTGATTTTTTCTCACACACAGAGTTTTTCCAAAACTTTCTTTTTCGAAAAGGGTCACCAGACTGAACCGCCTTTTCGGGGCGCGACAGTCAACGACCTCACCGTACCTCATCGATTTAGGACAGGACAGGTCTAACCATGTTGAAGTGCATAAATTGTGAAATGTCATTTGGTAGAAGGCTACAATTGTATGTGTGTGTGTGTGTGTCCTTGTTTGTAGGAAATTGTGGAGAAAGACTAATTTTGTCTAAAATTCCAAAAGACTTAATTTGATAGAGCATGACCACATCTAACTATGTTGAAGTGCATAAATTGTAAAATGTGATTTGGTAGAAGGCTACAATTGTATGTATGTATGTGTGTGTATGTGTGCATACACGTATACACACACACACACACATACACACAGACATATACGTGTGTGTGTACACACACACACATATATGTCTGTGTGTATTACACATACACACACATATGTACACACACATACACACACATATATATGTGTGTGTTTGTGTATGTATGTGTGTGTGTGTTTGTGTATGTATGTATATATATATAAGTATGTATGTATGTATGTGTGTGTGTGTGTACATATATGTATGTATGTATGTATGTATGTATGTATGTATGTATGTATATATATGTATGTATGTATGTACATATATGTATATATATGTGTGTGCGTGCGTGCTAGTTTAAGCTTTTGGATCAAAGTTGGGTTCTTACTTATATATTGGACTTCTTTGGTAAACTTTCTGGAGTTTTTCTCTCTAACATTTGTATATATGTTATATATGTGTGTATATTGTTTGTGTGTGTATAGTATCTATACATACATATATACATATTTGTATGTGTGTGTATATATCTATACATACATACATACGTGTATGTGCGCTCCATTGTGACCATCGGTGTCACTTTTCTGAGTGTCACTTTCAAAACGACGTACATATTACATTTTCATTACGTGATTTAATTTTAAAACAAAGGAGTTTCTCTTTCAATAGGTATTTATTTTGAGAGTGGTACTCAATTAGCATTGGAAAGAATGTACAGAGAATCCCAGCACGTGTGCACACAACACACACAAACACATATATGTACACGCACACATGCATGTATATGCATATACTTAAAAACACTTCGGAGAAACTCTAAACAGGTTTTCTCCTGCATAAAGTTCTAAGATCAATGACATGGTAAAGCAAACCCACAAATTCTCGATTGTACCACTAAATCCACGTAAATTTCAAAATTTTAAACATTTTTCTGCATCCCTAAACCACCCTAATTCACCCTATCGTGATGCTTCTCTACCTGTGTGCGGGAAGACTGTTGAACAACGAAATTAAATGGCCTAATCTATGCAAGTTTGAAGGTGTCAGATTCTAAGTCGGTATCATATTCTAAGTCGATATCAGATGGAAATATATTCTTTTTACTAATCACCTACATCTACAATTTTCCAACCCTGATATAACCTATATCATATTATCTAATTGGGCATAATTAAACATAATTTACCCGTCAATTTTCTTTTTATTTTATATGCAAATGCCAAGATACATAGGGATGTATACCAAGAAATCCGGGAGTATAATTGCCTTGAGCTTATTCATCCCCAGTTTTTACCGGCCGCTTCAGAATTTCAAAGAAATGGAGAGAGACGCATGCAGCACTGCCAAAGTGAAGATAAGCAATGCAGACACAACTATAAAGATATGAATATACTACTGATGGCTAGTAAGAGCAGTTACCTTAGGCATCAAATCCTGCCTCTTGTGATCACAAATATCATCCACGATGAATAGCCGGTGGTACATTTTTTACCGCTCCATCCAACTTATATCGCTCTGACGGCTAAACCCCAGATATCTCCGGACAGTTCTCACCAGTTGGAGCCAAAATGCAACTGAAACAGAGAACAGAAGAAAGATTGGAATCCACTAATCGATTTAATTGCCAGTGATTCATTCCTCGAATATTGTCCGATGGTGTTGCATAAAATTGCACCGAATACCACATATAAGCAATGCCAAGAGATGTTGCTTTTTTCTTCATATATAACCATATACCTCAATCCTATATAAGATGCAAACTTTCATGAGAATGAAAAGCAGCTCATACGATATGTGGAAGAAGAAAAGTTGAGGCAAAACCTTTTTTAAAGTCATCAACATTTGCTTACAATGGAATATTATCGCTAAAGTATGATTACTTGTTCTTTAATATATTACAATGTTTTGTTGAATTTATGTTCGATTGTTGTACTATCAAAAAAAAAAAAAAAAAAAAGGTTGTACCATCCATCGAAATTGACCAACTCAAAGAATAAAAATGTACTGTTCAAGTTGGCAAGGAAAGATCCACATTTTTTTTGTTGTATCGTTTAACTTCATCAACAAGTTTTTCTTCGCCATTGGTCTCTCAGGTCTCGTGTTTTCCCAGAACTTCAGTTTTTACTTTTTGAATTTTTTTCCCTTAGGAAATTAGTTTTAATAGTAATATCTACGTTACTTATTTTTATTGGTTGGTGTAAATCGGAGATTTTTTATTGTCATAAGGTTTAACACTTAAGTTAGGGTCTTTTTATTTTGTCGTCTTGTAATATCTACGTTATTTCTTAGAGTAAGAAAATTCTTTGATTTTTCTATATAGTTTCTTGTCTAAATTCTTGTGGATTTTAATCATGTAATTCATTTAATTGATTTGAGTCTATCTGTTAAAAGTTTTGTGTAATAATTGTCAATCAGGAAATCTAAAAGAAAGTTCGCTACCCATTGACAAAAGACTAAAATAATAAAGGTTACACTGTTACAGTCCACAGATTGATTGAGCCCAACAGTCAAGAAAGCCAGTTAAAAGATCATAGAAGGAAAAGTTTTTTTGCGCAGTTAGGTTCTGATTATTTTTGTCGATTTAATTAGAATCTTTTATCACATCAGCCTTTAAAAGTAATTGTATATTTTAGTTTACCATTTGTTTTAATTAGAAAATAGTTTCTAGTCCACAATTTTTTATTTTCTTAAACAAGAAAATTATTATATTTTTAATTCCTAAAACTAATAAGCAAAAGCAAATGTGGGATATTAAATTCTTTACCTACACTTATTATGCATTAGTAGATGAGCGTTATCTTCCTGACTCGTTCATCTTCTCTCTTTTATGTTATTTTTATCAGTTAGAACTTGTGCTCTACAAGGTAAAGGTATGCAGTCTGGCTTACGCGCACACACGCACAAGTATGCAATCTAATTGATTTTCTACTTCAAAACTTTTATCCAATCAAAATATAAAATGATTTAATCTGGATTTGAAAAAATAATTACATTGGCAAAGAGTGAACCAAGGTTTTCTTTATCAATAGTATACTTATAATAAATATTTTCCGATGATTTTGAAAATAATAAGGAAGAAATATATAACCAAAACAAAAATAGGAATGACTATAGCTTCATTCAACAACAATAAAAGAGAAAATTTATGGTTAAATGATAAAGATAGCTTAATTTTGATGGAACTATTTATACACATTTTTTTGGTACATTGAACAACGCTTTTTGTACAAAATAAGTATAAATGCCCTTTGTATATTAAATAGCTCGAGTTTATACTTTCTTTATCAATTAACAATGCTATCCCTTTTCACGAATTCTCCTGAGTAATCACAAGAATTAGAGCACCAATTTTTTGGAGAGCCAAGTATGTAAAAATTCATATTACACCTATATAAAATGCTTTCGCATTATAATTCACAAAATTCTGTAGTTACTTTTGTATATCAAAATATTAAAAATAAAAACTCTACATTTCAGCCAAACGTATGACACACATGATAAGCTTTTCTTGCATTATACTCCACAAATGATACTTGTATTATTATAAAAAAAAAGTATTTTATGAGTTATGGATTGAACAACGTTCACATTGTAATTTCTCCACATTTATGCACCCAAAGTAAAAATTGTGACAAACTTTTATTGATCTAATATCTCATATGCACAAATATAAGTCAACACTTACGTTAGTAAACCATTTAGTAGTAATTTAGCAATTTCGTGAGAGTTAAACACTTTGATTGAAGGTAAAAGTAGAAGCTTCACTAGAAAGCAGGATGTTCAATTTCAACGTCCCCATTTCACCTTCGTCTTTCGCCATTCCACAATCCAATGTGGTCCAAATTTCAAGTTAACCCCCTAATAGGAAGACTCAGGCCCATGCTTAATTTTTGTTATTATTTTTGAGCAAGCATGGCAGCTTTATTTCTTAGGAGTTACTAATAATCAGTTAAGATAATTACAAGCTGAAAAAAGTCATGCGTTGACAATAAAAGTAAGCAAATATATTTTTAGCATTTTTCTGTGGAAGGACCCCACGATTGCACCAAAAAAATATTTGTTTCATTCAATATAAAAAAAAAAAAAAATCTCTGTTGGACATTGTCCCGAATGACTTTGCATAAAAGTATGTTACTCTGCATAGATATTCGAACTATTTAGCAATGTATAATAAATTTTTGTTTCAGTGGTTTAGTTCTTTTTCATTAGAAAGCTTTCCTTTTTTTTCCTTTTTAGTGGAAAACGAGTCTAAATTAATAAAGTTTGGAAGTTGATGAGTAATAGCAACCCCAATCTCAAAGTCAATCCAGAAAGCCAAGCCATATCGACGTGTATATACATACATACATATATATGTGTGTAGATATGCAAACATGTGTGTGTGTGTGTCTATACACACACACAATACATACATACATGTATGTATATGTATGTGTGTGTATATATATATACACATGTATGTATATATACATATACATACATGCATTTATAGATATATATGTATATACACACACACATACACATACATATATATGTATACACACATGTATATACATACTTACACATATATATATACACACATGTGTGTGTGTGTCTATATATATATATTTATACATATCTCTTGGCCCAACTCGAAAGTCAGCACTTGCCTTTTAGGTTGGGTTGAGGAATTAGGTTTATCCCATTCCCCATGAAAATTTTAACAAAAAGAAAAAGACTTGTGGCGAGGTTAAAAACATTGGTGAGTGGAATGGTATTCACCCTTTAGTAGCAGCTCCCAAGTTCCCTTTCCCTAAGTCCCACATGGATTTGGTAAGAGTCGAGTGGAGAGTAGATAAGTCTCTTGGCCCAACTCGAAAGTTAGCAATTGCCTTTTGGATTGGGTTGATGAATTAGGTTTATCCTCTTCCCCACGAAAATTCTGACAAAAAGAAAAAGACTTATGGCAAGGTTAAAAAAATTGGTGAGTGGAGTGGTATTCACCCTTTAGTAGCAGCTCCCAAGTTCCCTTTCCCTAAGTCTCACATCGATTTGGTAAGAGTCGAGTGGAGAGTAGATAAGTCCCTTGGCCCAACTCAAAAGTCAGTAATTACCTTTTGGGTTAGGTTGGGGAATTAGGTTTATCCCTTTCCCCATGAAAATTATGACAAAAAGAAAAAGACTTGTGGTGAGATTAAAAACATTAGTGAGTGGAGTGGTATTCACCCTTTAGTAGCAGTTCCCAAGTTCGCTTTCCCTAAGTCCCACATCGATTTGGTAAGAATCGAGTGGAGAGTAGATAAGTCCCTTGACCCAACTCGAATGTCAGCAATTGTTTTTTGGGTTGGGTTGAGGAATTAGGTTTATCCTCTTCCCCATGAAAATTCTGACAAAATATATATATATATATATATATATATATATAGACACACATATATACATACATACATATATATATGTATATATATACATCTATATATATATACACATATACATACATACATACATATATATATGTATATATATATGCATACATATACATACAAACACATATATATAGATATATCGATATGTGTGTGTATGTATATGTATGCATATATATACACATATATATATGTATGTATGTATACATATCTAACTATCTATCTATATATATAAATGTATATGTGTATGTGTATGTGTGTGCGTGTGCGTGTGTATATATGTATATATGTATGTATGTATATGTGTATATATATATGTATGTATGTATGTATATGTATATGTAAAATATGTATGTATGTATATATGTCTTTGTATATGTAGTGTTGGTGTGTAATGTACACACAAACAGTACATATATACATATATACATACATAGAGACACATATATTCACATATATGTATACATATATACGTATATGTGTGTGTATGTATATATCTGTATATATATATGTATTGTATGTCTCTATGTGTGTATGTCCACAAGTATGTATGTATATATGTATATTGATTTGTGTATGTATGTATGTGCACACAAACAATATGTACATACATACATAAATACATATACACGTATACACACATGTATACACACATATACACATAGATACACATATTTACACACACGCTTATGTATAGACACACAACCACATCAACATGTATACATACATACATACATACATACATCCATACATCCATACATACATATATGCTTGTGTGTGTGTATGTATGTGTACATGTAGGTATGTGTGTGCATGTGTGTGTATTCGTGTGCATATTGTCGTGTCCCAAAATCAATAAAGCACGGTGCTAGTGGGGTCGTTGATTGTCGCGTTCCGAAAAGATGGTCCAATTCGGTGGCCCTTTTTAAAAATAAAGATTTTTGAAAAAAACCGTGCGCGTGTGATAAAAATCGGGTTTTTAGAAAAAAAAGTGTTATTTTGAAAAAGTGTATTTTAAAAGAAAATAAGGCTAGGACTAAAAGTGCGACAGTTTTGGCCAACTAGTTTTGAAAAAGGGTTATATTTTAAAAATGGAGTCGCCGCTTGGTATGAAGTTAGGATGTACCAAGTCACTCGAAAAATCATTTGATAAAACAAAAAACAAAACAAAAATTTTTTAGAAAAAACATTTAAAACCCTTTTTCCAACTTTGGTCTACGAAAAAATGAAAGAAAAATGTCAGGGAGTCACATTTGAAGAAAATAAAGGCAAAGGCTGGTGCCTAAGGCATCCTTTCAACCTAGCCGAAACTAGTTGCGAGGTTTAATCAAATTTTCCTAAAATTAACCCTAAATTCTACCATGTTCGGATGTACCTAAATGAATGCAAATCCTAAATCTAAATGTGACTATTGAGAGTGTCAAAATGTTCCGTCTAGGCTTGATCAGGATTATCGCATTAATTGTGAAACCCGAGTCGAGACCTCGAGGGAGTCACGAGTGTGAATGCAAAATAAAATACAAAAAAGAAAAAGAAAAAGAAAAATAGTATAGATAGTAGGTGTCTAAGAAAGTGGGGATGCAACATAACTGGTACGGGAGACTAATAACTCGTGATTGATATCTTTCTACTCATGTAGGAGGGAACGGCATGCACGCCACCGCTTCCCGCATAAGTAGACGACTATTTCTAGTTGGATCACACAAATGTCCCAAAAGTCTAATTGAAAATGTAACTTAAATGTCATGCATTATTAAATATTAAAAAGATAGATAATAACGATGATTATATACATATATAAAATCACGCAAAATAATGAAAAAATAAAAAGGAAATAGTGTGTGAAATGATGTAAAATGCACACGAGTGTACCTAACACTAAAATGCCCTAAGGGTCTAGCATTGAACTAGCCCTTTCTAGGGATTCCCACTAGCGTTGGACTAGTAGGGAAACGATAAAGCCACAACTAGCATTGTACTAGGGTAGTGACGGAATAATAAGAACTAATAAAATATAAATCAAAATAATAAAACACAAATTGAAAGCAAATAAACATATAAAGACATATAATATCACATAAGAGCACATAACATGTAAACATGATATTTTAGATACAAAATCCTAAAAAAAGTGATAAAACATATAAGCACATAAGCACGCAAAAATAAATAAACCCTAATTATTACATCGGGGGGTTTAAGTTACAATTTTGAAGGGAAAAAAAAATAAAAAAATGACCTATTTATTACTTATATCTATCTAAATACATAATTTTGCTAAAAAAACATAAGAAATGCAACCTAACTATTACATATACTAGCTAAATACAAAAATATTTTTTGTCAAAAATAATAAAATTTAAAATTAAATAACACATAGTGAATAAATACTCAAAAAAGCATGTAAAGACAAACAACATATGAAGAAAATGCATAATATATCACATAGAAGCACATTAGCGTACGTAAAGAGAAATTAACAAGAAATAGAGATACTCCTTTGAAAACTCGGTATTGATACTTAAGAAAATGAATACATATGTCAATGTATCACGATTTAAATAAATAAAGCCTAAAAATATGGAAATATTGACATATTGGGGTAAAATGTAATTTCTAGCAACAAAGGGGCCTAAAATAAAATAAATAAAATAAAATTCAATAGTAAAAATTGAAAACTCACACAATCTACAGAGGTAGAAATGCAAAATTAAAGCAACTTGGGGCAAAAATGTAAATTCTGGGAAATTAAAGAGCTAAATTGTAAAAATGTAAAACTAAAGGGCTAAAAAGGTCAAAATTAGAAATTCTAGCTAATCAAGGGACAAATTTGAAAATTGGCACAAGTCTAAGAGTAAAGATGCAAATTAAGCAAGTTGGAGGGCAAAAATAGTAAATTCCAGCAGGTAAGTGGACTAAATTATGAATTTCTGCAAACATGGAGTAAAAACTAAAATTCCAGCAAAATGAGGAGCTAAATCATAAAAATTACAGCAATCATTGGCAAAATTGTATGTCAATTAGGATGGAAAATGAGACCTAAAGGATTCAAATGCAAATTTATATTTTTATACAATAAAATAACCAAGAACTGAAAATGCTAGGTTAGACTAAATTAATTAAGGTAACTCATTTAATTAAATTAACTAACTAAACTGAAACTAATTTAAACCAGAAGATTAACTAAAAATGAAAAAATTAGCCAAAATAAATAAAAAAAATCAAAACATAAAAAAAAACAACCCCCACCCCTTTCTCAAATTCTGATCTTTCATATCTTCTCTTTTCCCTTTTCTTTCTTTTTGTTTTTCTGATTCTCTTCTCCTCTTTCTCTAGCATCCCATTCTTCTCCCTTCCCTCTGATTCTTGCTTTTCCTTCGAACCTTTTCTCTCAATTTCTCTTTATTTCTATTCCCCACTTCGCCAGCTCTCTTTTTAAATTCTGGTTCTTTTTTTCAGTTTTTATTTCTCTCTTTATTTTCCCTCTCACTTCTCTTTGTTCTATCTCTTTTCTTTCCCCCGATTCTCTTCTTCCTCTCATTCTCTCGATCTCTCTCCATTACAAGTAGAAACCATTCCCTAAGGTGGTTACTTTTCGAACGAAGGAGGAGAGGTGTGGTGGTGGTGTGATTTTGTAGGCGGGTTTGGTGAAGGAGGAGGTGAATGTTTGTGTGGTTGACAGGGGATTTGATTTCTTTGTGTCTGATTTTAGTGACTGCGATGGCGACTTGGGTGGATTGAGAGGCTTTGGATGTGGGTGTTGTGACAGCTTTTCAATGGGGCTTGCTAGACTGATTGGTGGGTGAATTGGTAAGTTATTTGTGAATTGAGTTGATGAGTAAATTGGAAGGAAAGGAGACAGGGGGAGGTAGATATGATGGAATTGGTGGCAGTGGAGGTATTGATTGATGATTGGGGGCAGTTTTGTGGAGCTTTGGGATGGTTTTCTGCAGGTATTTGTGGTGGAGGCAGGGAGAGTTGCTGGTGAATGGGACCTAGGTGACGGTTTAGATGTTGGTGGAGGCGATTTGTCAAATAGAGGAGGGGTTCTGGTCGGTCCTAATTGCAATATAGCTGGCAGTTTGGGATTGCAGTGGCCTGTAGAGAGGGGAGATGTTTTATTGATTTTAAATGATATGGGTGTCTGTAGGTGGCTTTGGTGATATTTGGAGGTAGTAATTGGCAGTAGGATGGTAGAGATTGAAGAGGTTCTATGGTGGTAATTTAGCTTGGGTCGTAGGGGGCGAAGATGGTGGTGGAGTTGTGGTACGAGTTGTGGTTGTTGGATAGGGATTGAATGGTTACAGGGGAGATTTTCGCAGGTTGTGGATGGAGGCTTTGCAGGTTGGTAGATAGAGGCTTTGCAGGTGGTTTGGGATGATTGGGGAAGAGTGATGGCAGGAGTGGTGACGATGCTTTGATTGTTTACTAGTGGGTTTGGTTTGTTCTAGTTTTGTTTGTTTGAATTGTTTTACAGGTTTGATGGATGGCGTAGGTTATGGTGGTTTGGAGGTTTTTTTTTTTTTTTTTTCGGTTGCTGATGTTTATGTGTTTGCTGTTATTTGATGGCTAGGTGATGGAGTGAGATTCGACAATGGATAAAGATGGACTTGTGAGTTTATAGGTGGTTCGATGGTGATTGATGGAGAACGGTGGAGGTCTAGGTGGTTCTGGTATTGGAAGCTTCAAGGGATGAGGGAGTTACTGGTGGGAGTTTTGGAAATGGTGGTGCTATGGTGAGTTTTGGCTTGGTGGGAATGTTTTGTTCGTCTGACCCTGGGGCGGTAATGGTGGTTTGGTGGTTGACTGATAGTTACTGGTGGTTTCATGGTGGTTGCTGAGTAGTGATGAGAGTCAGGCAAAGAAGAAAGGTGGGAGAGAGAAAGACGGTGAGAGAGAGAAGAAGAGAACCAGAAAAGAAAAATTTCAAAACCCAAAAAAAGGAACAAAACACAAAAGAGAAATAAGAAAATCCAGAACACAAACAATGCTCAGATTCAGGAAAGATTAAACAACATTCAACCCAAAAATCTCAAACAAATACATATAAGTAATTAGATTTATCTAAGAATAGAAGAAGAGTGAACCAAATCAAAGAGAAGAACTCACCTTTTAATCTTGATGAACAGTAACCACCTTGAGGTTGAAGATGAAGGGTAACAAGGATCAAAAGGAACGGCGGTCTAGGATGTGTTTTTTATAGTGTATGAATGTGTGTATTTAATCTTTAATTCTTTAGATAAGAATATGTTTTTAGGGTTTTTTTATTTTCTCCCATTGTGTTGGTAAAATATAGAAGAAAAATATTAATTAAATTCAAAAAAAATTACAAAAAATTAAAAATACGTATGAAAGTAAAAATATAAATTTAAAACTCCCAAAGCTAATGGAAAATATTTACAAGTAAAAATTACTATTTTGCCCCTCTGAGATTATTGATTTTGTTCCCCATTTTTATTAAAAAAATTAGAAATTGACCCCAAAAATATAAACACCTCCAATGTTTGAAACATAAATGGTGTGTCAAAATTTGGTGCTTACAGTTTGCCCCTCTTTGTCTAGAATCTCGTAGAGATTCTAGACAAAGACGTGGATAATACCAAATTTTGACACATCCAAATGTGAAAATAGATACTGCTGTAAACAAAACATTAAGTCATACATAGTGTGAGAATGTGATAAGATGTAAACTAATGACTACAAAACATAGAAAAACATGTGACCGAGTTGCCTATGTATCCCGGTGAAAGGAATCAAGTCAAACGTAATTCGGAAGCAAGTGAACTGTGGATGTGAAACATAACTGCAAATGGTAATACAAGAATTCAAACTTTTCAAAACTTATGACCAAAAGAAAGAAATGTGACATTTGAATTGCTAAACTTAAATAATCTAAAGCGATCCAAGCTACTTGACAATGAATATCATAAACTAAATGCAGAATGTGGTGCCTAGATTGTTGGACAAAATAAATTCATAAACTAAATGCAAAAAGAGGTGCCCAAGCTACTGGACAAAATAAATTCTTAAACTAAATGCATAAAGCGGTGCCCAAGCTGCTGGACAAAATAAATTCATAAAGTAAATGTAGAAAGCGTTGTCCAAGCTACTGGACAAAATAAATTCCTAAACTAAATATAGAAAGTGGTGCCTACACTGCTGGATAAAATAAATTTATAAACTAAATACAAAAATCGGTGCCCAAGCTGTTGGACAAAATAAATTCATAAACTAAATGCAAAAAGCAATGCCCACGCTGCTGGGCAAAATAAATTCATAAACTAAATGCAGAGAGCGATGCCCAAGCTGCTGGACAAAAAAAATTCCTAAACTAATTGCAGAAAGCAGTGCCCAGGCTGCTGGATAAAATAAATTCCTAAAATAAATGCAGAAAGCGGTGCCTAAACTGCTGTACAAAATAAATTCTTAAACTAAATGCAGAAAGCGGTGCCCAAGCTGCTAGACAAAATAAATTCCAAAACTAAAGGCAGAAAGCAGTGCCCAGGCTATTGAACAAAATAAATTCATAAAGTAAATGCAGAAAGCGGTGCCCAAGCAGCTGGACAAAATAAATTCATAAAGTAAATGCAGAAAGCGGTGCCTAGGCTGTTGGACAAAATAAATTTCTAAACTAAATACAAAAAGCGGTGCCCAAGTTGTTGGACAAAATAAATTCCTAAACTAATACAGAAAGCAGTGCTTAGGCTGCTGGACAAAATAAATTCATAAAATAAATGCAGAAAGTGGTGCTCACGCTATTGGATAAAATAAATTCATAAAGTAAATGCAGAAAGCGATACCCAAGCTACTAGACAAAATAAATTCATAAAGTAAATGCAGAAAGCGGTGCTCAGGCTATTGGACAAAATAAACATTTAAACTAAATACAGAAAGCAGTGTCCAAGCTGTTGGACAAAATAAATTCATAAAGTAAATACAGAAAGTGGTGTCCAGACTGTTGGACAAAATAAATTCCTAAATTAAATGCATAAAGCAATGCCCAAGCTGCTGAACAAAGTCAATTCATAAAGTAAATATAGAAAGTGATGCCCAGACTACTAGACAAAATAAATTTATAAACTAAATACAGAAAGCAGTGTTCAGGCTGCTGGACAAAATAAATTCTTAAACTAAATTCAGAAAGCGGTGCCCAGGTTGTTAGACAAAATAAATTCATAAAATAAATGTAGAAAGCGGTGCCCAAGCTGCTGAACAAAATAAATTCATAAAGTAAATATAAAATCTGGACTGTCAGACTAAAATGAACAGAAAGCGAGTTTAAACTGCTAGATAAAATAAAATACATATGAAAATTTAAGGCACAAAGAAACTCAAACCAATGCATTCAATTTTATTCAAAATCGATTTTTTTCTCTTTTCTCTTTTCTATCTCTTTTCTTTTTTTCTTTTTTTTTTAAATAAAAAATAAAAAATTTGCCCCAGTATCAATTTTTCACTAATTTGAAAATCACCCATTTCAACAATTTGGCTCTGTGTGAAAACATCTACATCTATTTGAAATCAATCTTTCGAAAAGAGAAGCTTTGCCCTTGTATAAATTAAATGAAATTATTTTGAAATCCACTTTTCAAATTTGCCATAGTATAAATCAACATTTCACAACATTTTACCCTAATCCCAACGCATAAAATTAATCTCAAAAGAATCAAATTTTTTCTCAAAAAATTTGTCCCAGTGTCAATTTGAACGCAATCTTTAAATTAAACTGTGCCACTGACCAAACCATCAATAACTTAAAAATTATCCTAGTTTCCATCCTTGGTGAAAGCCTCAAGCGATAGTAGCGTGCTCCCACCTGCAAAAGAAAACAAACGGCTACATGGCAATATGATACCACCACATGGCGGTCCCTTATTCTGCTAGCACGTATAAATATGAGGATTGCCATCTCTAAATGCTGACACTGTCTCATGCTTCACTTTCTGTAAATTTCTAATTTCAACAAATTCTAGTTCATAGTTCAAATCATATATCCATATTGTCTTTCCTCCATGTGTGCTTCAGACTTCTGATAAATTTAGGATTGTCATTGCATTTATTCCAAGTTCAAACAAATTAAGCATTAAATTTTCAATCATAAATCAGTGAGAAAATACTTCACATGCAGTTTAGTAAAAGAAATTCTACACAGTAAATATTATTTCAAATGAAATGCATGAAACTTTCGATTTTAATCATAAAACAAAGAATAAATTGTTACACTTGGTTGAAAAATGAATTTTTGGGCGACAGCTCTGAAACATTTGCTATTTTGATCTTTTGGATGTCCTTCCACTCGAACTTCCATGATTGCTACAAGATGATCAATATAGAAGAAAAATCTCAAGTAATCATGGTCACCAGTTTCCACGAAGAACTCCACATTCCATGTACAGATATTTTACTTCCTTGCTTGTGAGCCTTTATCCATAATTACCCGACCTCGGCACCCTTTCAAGTTTTCACCGAGGTTTCCCTCTCCCATTTTATTTCTTTTCTTTTCTTCCTCTCTTTTTTTTCTTTTCTTTTTTTTTCTTTTCTTTTTATTTCTTTTCTTTTTTTCTTTTCTTTTTCTTTCTTTCTTTTTTTTTTCAGGCGCCCTTTCAGATTTTCACTTTTGTAGAGGAAAAAGAAAGCAAGCAACATTCAGGTCTTGATCAGTTGTCCCCCTTTTCATGTAATCAGACTGGCATTAAAATATTTGGTATCAGTAAGACAATCATCCCTTGATTGATTAGGGATGGATATATTAACATTATATGCCCTATTGATTTGTAAATTTTCATTTCAAAATTATCATAAAATAAAAACGGAGGTCGGTAAAATTCTCAGTTTTTGTAATAGGGTCAGGTAAGGTGCTTGAAAGGTTAAGGCTGGAAAGCAGAATTTGTGAAAGGGTTGATTATCTTGAAGTCGCATTTTTAGAATGGCTTATCTTAACTTTATTCCTTGCCTTTTTTGGAATTCTCTTTTCTTCTATCTTCTTTCTTCTCTCTTCTTTTTTTTTTATTAAAATTTGCCCTAGTTTATCACTTTCTCGTGAGGTTTTCTTTTTGTATCATTTTTACTTTTTCTTCTTTTTTTTTATTACTTTTTTCACTTTTTTTTTAACAACAATCAACAAAAATAAAATTTGCCTCAGTATGGGGTGCGACCATCAAGTGGGTTATGAAATGAAACTTATAGATTCTGAAGGCTCAAAAGGGAAAAACTAAGGGAAGAAAATGATTTAAGGGAAAAGAAAGAAGGTCCGCCTTTGACTCGTCCTCTTTTGCAATAATTTTGAAAGAAAAACTTACTAATCAAATGTAAAACTTTTTCACCATGTCTGAATTGATGATTTGGGGAAAGTCTTGACCATCCATTTCTCCAGAACAAGACCTCCACCTGATAATACCTTTTCTGACAATGAATGGACCCTTGCCAATTAGGAGCGAATTTCCCTTTTGCCTCCTCCTGAATTGGAAGATTCACTTTAAAACTTGTCTCCTACTTTCGAATTGGCGAAGGTTTGACCTTCTTTTGATAAGCACAGTGCCATTCGTTTCTGGTAGCACTGCCCATGGCAAATAGCATTCATACGCTTTTCATCAATCAATGACAACTGCTAATGGCACTCCTTAACGCATTCAGCTTCATCCAACTGGGATTCCATCAAAATACACAAGGAAGGGATCTCTACTTCTGCTGGTAAAACTGCTTCCATTCCATACATAAGAGCATAAGGAGTTAACCCAGTAGAAGTCTTGATAGCAGTCCTATATGTCAAAAGTGTGTAAGGCAACTTTTCATGCCAATCCCGATGTGTTTCAATCATCTTGCGAATAATTTTTTTCAAATTCTTATTAGCAATTTCTTCAACTCCATTCATCTGAGGTCTGTATATGACAAAGTTTCGATGTTTGATTCTAAACTATTCACACAACCCGTTCACCATGTCATTATTGAGATTCTTCGCATTATCCGTGATCAACGTCTCCGACACCTAAAAACAACAAATGATGTGATTTCTTAGAAAACCAGTCACAACTTTCTTAGTCGCATGCCTATAGGATTCAGCCTCAACCCATTTAGTGAAATACTCTATTGCCACTAAAATGTATCGATGTCCATTGAAGCTAGGGAATCAATGGCTCCAATCACATTCATTCCCACATTGAGCACAGCCAAGGAGTAGTCATACTGTGGAGTGCCGAAGGAGGGGCATGTATTACATCACCATGCACTTGACATTTAATGCACTTTCGGACGAACACAACACAGTCATGCTCCATGGTTAGCCAAAAATATCCTGTTCTCATGATTTTTTTGGCCAGCAAGTGTCTATTAATATGTGGTTCGCACACACTACTATGTACTTCCTTAATCAGATATTCAGCTTCTTCTCGCTGACGCATCTCAAGAGGCCCAAATCACTTGACCTTTTGTATAAAGCTTCTCCATTCAGAAAAAATCTTGTAGATATTTTTCAGAGAAAATTCTTAGACACTATATTGACACCTGGGGGTTAAAATCCGTTCCTTAGATATTCTCTCAAATCATGAAACCAAGGAAGACTATTAAGTTTCGATTCGATGCGCAAACAATGGGCCGGCTCCTCTTGAAGACGAATTTGGATAGGTTTAATCATCAACTCATCGAGGTGTTTAATCATGGAAGATACCATGGCTAGAACATCCACAAAGACATTATGAGTTCTCGGAATATGCCGAAACTCTAGACTCTTGAACTTAGAAGCTAAACTGAGTGGACTACAATGATATAAAATGATTTTGGAATCCCAAGTTGCCCAATGTTTAAGTGTCTAGTGCATTAGCAAGTCAGAATCACTGAACACTATCAAATCCTTAATCTCCATCTCCAAAGCCATCTTCAACCCTAGGATACAAGCTTCATACTCGACCATGTTGTTGGTACAAGGAAAACATAACTTGGCAATTACAGGATAATGCTTCTCTTCAAGTAATACCAAAACAGCCCCAATTTCGGCCCCAAAAGAATTTGAAACACCATCAAAGAATAATCTCCACTCTGTATACTGCTCATTTATGTCTTCAACTACCCCAATGAGCAAAATTTCTTCATTCAAAAAGTAAGTGTTGAGTGGCTAATAATCATCATCTATTGAATTTTCTACCAAGTGATCTGCTATGGCCTGTCCTTGTACTGCCTTTTGTGTGGTGAAGACAATGTCGAATTCTAAAAGGATCATTTGCCATTTGGTCATGCGTCTGGCAGACATCTGTTTTTCCAACAAATATCTTAAAGGATCAGAACGAAAATTGAGGTAAGTGGTGTGATCCAGGAGATAATTCCTGAGCTTTCAAGTAGCTTGAGCTAGTGCACAGCATAACCTTTCCAAGAATGAATAATTCATCTCATAATTCTTGAACTTCTTACTCAAATAATAGATTGTCTGCTCATTTTTTCCTGAATTATCATGCTGTCCTAAAACACAACCCATTGCTCCATCTAGAACTGAGAGATACATGATAGGTGGTCGACCTAGCTTTGGTATCACTAAGACAGGAGGGTTCAGCAGATAATCTTTGATATTATCAAAAGCTCGTTGACAATCCACATTCCAATCTATTGGGGCATTCTTTGTTAATAACTTAAACAGTGGCTCACAAGTGAGAGTTAACTAAGCAATGAATCTGCCAATAAAATTTATCTTTCTCATAAAAATTTTCACGTCCTTCTGTGTCTTTGGAATTGGCATTTCTTGTATAGTTTTTATTTTTGTAGAATCTATCTCAATTCCTTTCTTACTAACAATAAAACTCAACAATTTGCCAACAGGAGACCCAAAGCACACTTTACAGGATTCAACCTCAAGTTATACTTTTTTAATCTCTAAAACAATTTTCTCAAATCCACCAAATGATCGTCGGACCTCTTAGACTTGACTATGATGTCATCCACATAAACTTCTATCTCCTTGTGAATCATGTCATGGAACAACATAGTCATAGTCCTTTGATAAGTAGTTCTAGTGTTTTTCAATTTGAAAGACATGACTCTATAACATAATGTACCTCATGGAGTGAAGAATGCTGCCGTCTTCTCCCTATCTTCTTCTGCCACCAAGAGTTGATGGTACTCGGCGAAACAATCAATGAACGAGTCCATTTCATGCCCTGTTGCGTTGTCCAAAAGAATGTGAATATTGGGCAAAGGAAAATCATCTTTTAGACTGGCTTTGTTTAAATCCTGATAATCCACGCAAACTCGCACTTCTCCTGACTTTTTGAGTACCGGAACCATGTTTGATAGCCAAATGGGATAGTGGGACACAATAATGATTTTGACATTGAACTGCTTGACTATTTGCTCTTTAATCTTAAGGCTCATTTTAATTTATGGGGTTAAATTTACGAAGGTTTTTATTTTATTGGAGGGAAGTTTGGATCAGTGGATAATCTGTGAACTACTATGTCTGTAGATAGCCCAAGCATATTATCATAAGACCATGCGAACAAATCTTGAAACAGCGTGAGGAATTCAATCATCTCTTTTCTTTGCTTCTTGTTTAAATGCACACTGATTTTAACTTCTTTCACTTCTGTCTTAGTGCCAATATTAATGGTTTCTATTTCTTCCAAGTTTGGGTTGAGTTTTTCTTCGTATTGTTCAAGACTTCTTGAAGTACAGAATCATAATCTTCTTCGATATCACTCTCATTCTCATAAGCGGTTTGCATTATTTCATAATTTAGAGAGATATCAAAATTGCATTCATCGGTTTCAAGCAAAGTGACATCCGAAAGATCATAAGCAGTTATTTTTGGCCATTTGAAAATGAAAGTAAAGAAAACATAAATGAATAGACAAAAAGGCACAATATTCATTTCATTAAACTTCAGAATACATTTCTTTGAAAAGTAGAAATATATACAACCACACGAGTGTGGTACTATCCTTTTGGAAAAATGTAAAGATGCAGTTCAAACCTAAAAACTAGAAAAGTTCAAAACTATTTTCATTGAAAAGTAGATGCAAGACATGATATGAGCTTGACTTCTAACAACATAATATATAAGGAAAGGTTCATTCCTAGGGCCTTGTCTAAGAAATGAACACTAAGTAAAAACAATCCCAAATTTACCGAAACTCCCTTCGCACAGGGAGGTAATCGGCAATCCAGTTGTTCAATGCTCCTTTCTCAATTTTCTAAAACCTATCAATATCATATGCTTCCTCTATACCAGTCATTCCAATAAAAAGGCGGCTCATCCCTTCCTCAACATCGTCTTCCTCATAGCACTTTTAGAAATGACAACACCTAGATGATTTTGAGAAACTGTGATACAGTGGAGGGATATAAAGCGGAACTTGTTTCCTTCCTTTTCAGCCTTCTTCTTCTCCTTCATCTCCTTTACATCTTTACCTGTTGGATGAAAACCAAGCCCAAAGGTATCTTCCTGCTCAATCAACTGAATAGGTTCTACGATCTCCTTGTAGCAGTTTTCAATGCCCCTTCCTAGCTGATAATCTGCCCTGATCAATTCTTTAGCAATCATAATACTGGCATTCGGCAGCAATGGCTCAACAGGCGACTTTTCCTTCAGGAATCCAATTAACAGACACAATATCAGAAGCGTGAAATTCTTGATCAAGTGAGTGACTTATCTTTTGTTTTTCCAGAAGATTCGCGATTTATCATCATAGTGCAATCATCTTCAGCGAACACGGTAATCTGTTTGTCATCCATAATGAATTTCACCTATCTGATGCAGGGATGATGGTATTGATCCCAAAGAATGAATCCATGATCGTCCCAACAACACATTACATATGCCTTGAAAAATCTATGACCTGACAAGTAACTTGATACAGGCGGAACCCATTTCGAGCACTAGATCAATCTCGCCATGGTCTCCTTTCTTTGAGCCATCAAACCCTTCTGACAATGGTCGGAGATTGAGAATTTGTGATAACAGATACCCCAACTTTTGTAAAGTACTCCATGGGCAGATATTCAAAGCAGATCCATTGTCGATCAAAACCCTAGGCAAGTGCTTTCCATTACACCTTACCTGATATATACAAAAGCCTTGTTATGTCCCTTCCCTTCGGGGGTCAAGCTCATCTTCAGAAAAAGTGATCTGGCTTGGATATCCAAAAGATTTCCTACTATTTCAAGTCAATTTTTCAGTAGGAATGTCCTTGGGAACATGAGACTCGATTAAGAACCTTCAAAAGGGCATCCCGATGCAACTCAGATGTTAGTAGGAGGTTGAGAATTGAAATCTGTGCTGGCATTCGGCTCAACTGTTTTACTACCTTGTATTCACTTCTCTTTAAAATCTTCAAAAAATTTTCAGCATCCTTCTCACTGATTGGTGGTTTGGGTGGTAGAGTACTCTCCTTCCCTTTAGTTGGGACAATAATTTTTGGTTCAGCAATCACACTTTCAGACCTCATAACCGCAGACACATCACCATTAGATTCAGAGTTTTCATAGTTCCAAGGTAGTGTTGCAAATTCTCAATTGGCAACTGTTCTGGCAAATCGGTGATTTCGAGTTCAAAAATTTCTAACTCAAAAAACAAAACATCTAGGACAAATGGTCGGTTTGATAAATTGGCAGTTGACAATATTTATTCTAACATAATCGACTCTTTTGATTGGGTTATAGGTGATGCTAGCTTTTCGATAAAAACATCATTCATATACTGACTCGTGAATTCTTATCCCGATAATACCATTCTAGCTTGCCTATAATTAGCTTCAGTAACTCCTACTATCTCTTCAATTGAGACTATCAACTCTATAGGATCAGTGAATTTTTCATCCAAAGTTATCATTCCAATAGTTGGCCTGTGCTGTGGGAAAGGATTATTGTCAATATTTGGAGCTTGTTCTCTTCCTCTCCTCAACACAATCTCCCCATCGTCAATCATGTCTTGAATTTTATGCTTCAAGGCCCAACAGTTAGCTGTAGGGTGTCCTCGACTCCCCGAATGATAGGCACAGATGGCTTGATGATCATAGTCACGAGGCAACCCGTTGAAAAAAGTTTTCTGTGAAATCATGCCAATTTTACCTGTTGCTCTTAATTACTCCTATAGTTGATCTAGGGGCCGACCAAGGAAAGTCAAAGCCCTAGGCCATTTTTGTGCTGGGCATCCTGGATTTGCAACGTTTTGAGGCTAATTGGGTGGAGTATAGTTGTTGGGATAAGCAAGTCTCGAGCGGATTTGCATAGGTAGTAGAGGGTTATTTTGGAGTACTGGACGAGGGTTTTGGAACATAGCTTGAGTGTTTGGATAAACAGGTTGAGGATAATGAGACTGGGTGCTGGTGTGGTAAGCAGGTTGGGGATCGAGATGTTGTGGGTAAAGGGTCGTATACAAAGGATAATTCTGAGCTCTAGGTCTAAAAGCTGGGCCTTGATCCCATACGAAAGTAGTTTCTCATTCTTTCTTCTTGAATTGGGGCTTCTTCCCGTTGTTGTTTTGATTCTAGTTTTCTAGTGCCTCCAACTGCAATTTCAAGCTGTCACCTTAACTATCTTGCCTGCCTTGACGAACTCATCATACTCTTTCAATTTGTTAATGATAGCAGAAAATGAACTCCCAATCATGCGGAAGATTTCCTCGAAATACAGTGGATCATGTGTCTTAATAAAGGTACGAACGATTCTCCTCTTCATTCATGGGAGGTTCCACCTTAACAGCCAACTTTCTCAAACATTTAGCATAGGTCTTATGATCTTCGAAAGGTTTCCTCTTAGTACTCACCAGGGTAGTTCGCGTTAGTGCCAATTTACAGTTAAATTCATATTGTTTCACAAAAGCTGTTGACAAGTCCAACCAAGTCCTTATATCTTGTGGTTTCATATTAGAATACCAGTCCAACGTATCTCCTTCTAGACTCTCAGGAAATAAGGGCATAGGCAAGCTTTCATCATCAACTAGTTTGCCAAGTTTGTTAGCGAACATCTTGAGATGAATCTTGGGATTGCCAGTTCCACCATATTTAGTAAACTTGAGAGCTTTGAAACCCAGTAGCAACTAAACATCTGGAAAGAGATAAAGATCATCATAACTCAATCTGCCATGCTTGTTTAGCCCTTGATTTTTCATCATGAACTCTTCAACTGATCCAACCTCTTAAGCAACTCTTTGTCTACAAGTGTGGCAATTTCATCCATTGCCAGCCTTCCCTAAGAGACGACATCCTATAAGAAAGGTTCTGCTGCATGGTGTGAGGTGCCTAAGATTGGATAGGATATTTGGGTTGATTTGTAGATAAGATTGAGGAAGTGGATAGCTAGGTAGGTTCATTTGAGCAAAGTTTGGGTGCATAGGCAGCAAGTCAGTATTGACGTGAGCAGAGGATCCTTTGATCGGATTAGCAAAAGGTGGGAGGGAAGCGGTTTACATATTGGACGTAAAAAACAAATGGTTAACCTGCTTGGAGAATGGTCAACTACCGGCACTGGATTGTTTGGGGCACCACCACTGTTGTTTGCAACAAGTTGGTCAATGACACACCTCTGTGATGCCATTTCTACACTCGAGTCCTTAAACTTGCCCTAACGTTTCGCTCAGCTGAGCCCCCAAATGTAGAGAAACCCAACATCATTGTTTGAGTCATTTTTCTGAAACATCTAGATTGGAACTCATGATTATACGACTTTGTAATTGGTGGGTATGGGACCGCGTCTGAATGGGCTTCAATGAATAGAAGTTATGATTTAAAGTACCTGAAATTCATATTGGAGAGGAAAATGATTCTATCGTCATTTCATTATTAGCACTGTCGATTTTATTATTTCAAAAAAGAAAAAAGAAAAAGACTACAATTAGTAAATGTATAAATAATTCAAATGTATGTCCTAGGAGGAGCCATTATTATGCCAAGGGTAGTAGGCCTAGCATGATGCAACACCCTTGAAGTAGGGCATGTTCACCAAACTTGTGCTTTAGAACACAATACATTGAAACAGGCACTTTCATTGATAAAGTCAAAGTTTAAAATACACTGTCTACATCATCTCTCGAAGAAGACTTTGTACAACATCATTAAACTTCTTCAACCTGTCTATTATAGCATCTTTTGATTCTTTAAAGCAAGGATTCTTCATGCATTCTACTTGATCATACAATTCACTACATTTTCTCTTTAGATCCTGGTTCTTCTCTCTAGCATCTTCATACAACTCTTTGTTCCGTTCTTCCATTTTCTTGCTCAGTTCCACTGATTGCCTCAATTGCAAATTTTCTTTATTCTTTGCCTCGATGATAGCCATTAATTTCCTTATCTCCTCAGATTATACTACTTGCGATCTATTCTCTTTGTGACTCTGAAATCAATCTTCGTACTGAGGGTCACTAAACCCTTTTGCTTAGACTGTGGATCATAAATAATATTGTCATCATTGGACAGTGTGCCCCAAGCTTGAGTGTTTGGGTCTTGATTATAATAGGGTCCGGGCAAACCCCTTTATCGAAGCTGACGATGAAACTGGCTAAATCCGGTGTGGGTGGCAAACTTTGAATATGTCTAAACTATCTGAGAAACCTTTTCAGTGTGTAAACAGCAATGCCTTAAGTCCCCAACAAAGGTATAAAGTCTAATGACTTTGTACGTAGAGCTGAATTTAAACAGTCGGTCCAATCTAATACTCATCTAACTTTCTAGTCTGGCAATGTCTCTAAGAAACCCAAATAATCAGATGCATTTATTGGCCTGTCATTCTTATCAATTCTCTTGTGATGAGTGACTATCCAGTTATATCCAACTAATGGCAAACTATTAAGAGTGGGTGAAAGCCTCTTGAAGTGTTCCATAGCCCATATATATAAAATTCCAATTTGATCCATGAAAGAAATTTTTCCCTCTTTGACAATTTGTACACGAGACAAATATATCTGTCAATACAGTCGGTATTATAGATGCTCTCCGACCTCCAATCCTAAAAATATGTCAGTCATAAGCTGTGGTGGTTTTGAACTTGACTTTTTTGTCCCTTCCTAGGAAAAAGATAAGTGACGGCCATCACGAACTCATATACCAACGGCCTCTTATACTCCCATATCAGTCTTGGATGAAAATGTGAAATTCTCCATGTATTGATTCGAACTCATCTTTTACTGCGAACCGATCGAATAGGAATTTCACATCTATGCTCTGATCTGACTCTTGCATCACGGATTCTCTTAACCCGATGAAATGACAGAATTCCATTTTTCCTGAAACAGTTGAAAACACTGGCACTATATGTTCTGTTGTCAAGTTTAACAATCCAACTACCTCCTCAATAGTAATAGTCATCTCTCGATCTCTAATCCTAAATGTTGAGCAACTAGAATCCCATGGGTGAACCAAAACTTCTACCAAGTGTCCATCTGCCTCTATGTCTTTAAAGTCTCCAATTGGCCCTAGAAAAGCTGCTACTTGATTGATTTCATTGGAGGACAGAAGTGTTGGCCATTTCTTGACTTTTGGTAGGACTGCTAACATCTTATAGATGCGTCGTAGACTGTCCATCTAATGCATGTCACCATGTTAGATACCTTACCTACAGGCCCTACTTCTCGATTTTGTTACAAAAAATTTAAATGTGCAACTCCCATAAAAAGGGTTATATACGCACAGAAAACAAGGCTGGTTATTCCAGTAATGGGGTTCCTTAAATGGCATTCCCTACTAGGGCTAATACATGATGATATTTTATTAAAGCAGGATAAAATGTGTGAAAATACAAAATTTGAAAAACGATGTAGAAAAGATGAACCATGCTTTGTACAAAAGAAAAATCGAGCCTCCATAAGATTACGAGACACAAAATAAAGAATCATGACTTTATGTAGGAACCTACAAGTCAAAAAATGTCAGTTTATTATAGCATAATGGAATATGCTTTAAAAATCACTTTTTTGTGTAACGTGAGATGCGAGAGTGGGGGATACGGCAAAAATGACAAATAATTTCTTTTTTTTTTTCAAATGATAAATGCGAACTGTGTAAAAGTTTGACCACTTGAGTACATTTATTGACTCTAAGAAAATTTAGTTCGGATAAAACTGACAAGTACAACAAGGATGAGCAAATTTTTTTTTAAAAAAAGGTCTGAAAATTACAACTCTTATTCAAAAAGGTACAAGTTGAAAAATCAAATTTTCAAAACTTTATAATTTTACACCGATTGGGCCCTTAGGTATTTTGTTTACAACCAAACGCAACTTCTAAAATTTGATAAAAAATTCATTTTCATCTTTGTCGAAAAAATTAGTTATAAAAGCAAAATTTAAACGTGCCAAAAAACGGTTGGTTTCCTACGAGAGCACATGCCAGGGCTCTTTATTCTATGGTTGTGAATGCAATCAAAGAATAAGAGAGAGTGTGTTAGTTTGTTAAAAAAATATCATATAACACATTGATAAAGCAAAAGTAGTAAACAATATAACAGAAAAAGTAAAGGGGGTGGATTCCCTCCTTTCGTGCCTGGTGTTTTTGATAGGGTAAGGCTGACTCTACCATAGGCTTATTCTACATGGATGCATGAGGTTGGGCTCATTAATGCATCTAAACTCAATTAGGTTGTCGGTTCCCAAGCCTTCAGACCTAAGAGTAAGGGTCATCAATCCCAAAGCCCTTGGTCGGTGGCTTGAGTGATCCCCCAGACATTGCTACGTGCACATTGTGCCTTGGCCACGTGTTCGAGTGGATCTTAAAGCCCCTAAATCTCTAGACTTATGCACTTAAACCGAGAGTTTGGGTAATCTCCCAAACATGGTTACGTGTACATCATGCCACGCTCACATGCCTAAGTAGATCAATTATTTTCCTAATCGGGACGGGTAGGTGATAACCACCAAAACAGAAAAAAAGATAAAAAGTATCGAATGCAAGTATGTAGTGCTCCTTATGAGAGGTGGGAATGTAATATTAACACGTGGGCTCTGAGGGTGACTAACTCCTTCCCCAAATGCAAGCGCAATCAAATAAAGTAGACATAAATAAATCATTCATCACATAGATAGATAAAAGATGAGGTGTGTGAAATGCAAAAACAAAACTTAAAAAACCTAAAAAAACAAATTGCAATCTTAACATCCAAACGTGATGCAAAAAAAGGGGTTAAAGAACACTACAAAAAAATATTTCTTTCGTGACAGCAGACCAATTCGTTAGGAAAAGTCAAGTTTTTTATGACGATTTGTCACGCAAACACCCTTCAAGAAGAGTTGATGTTTTCCCTGCACCCATTTGTCAGGAAAAGTTTTATGCTCCCTCCAATTTTTCCCCCCATTGTTTTCCCAACTTTTGGACTACACAAAATCACTTTTCCTTCTCTATCTCTCCCGTCTGCTATCTACTTCCTTCCTACCCACTCTCCACAACATCTAGGCATCATCCTTGACTATTCTTTCCATCTCAACTTCTCTTCCTCCATCTCTAAGCCCTTGCTAGAAGAAAGCAAGAGACTTGGTAGCAATTGGCAAAACTCGGCAGAAACGGGAAGCCTTAAGGTACTCTCTCTCTCTCTCTCTCTCCGACATTCTTCCTATCTCCCTTAATCTAAGATGCTGATTTTGACATCTCCTCCACCTATTTGCTGTAAAAATGGTCAATCTTTCTTTTTCTTGCTCAATGTTTAGTTTTCTCCAAATTTGGTTGACCCAATTTTCATCTCCCAACATTCAATTTTTGGGTAAATTCTTGCATTATTTATCATTTGTCTAGTTTCCCTAAATTTTTTTTTGATATGGGTTGTGGGTTTACTGTGATATTGGTAGCATTAATTAGTTAATTATTGCTCACATAAGATTGGGAATTCAAACTAGATTTTTCTTCCTCTTCAAAGCAAAAATAAAAAGGGTGATATTATTTCATAAAAATGCCTGCCGAAAATGTTTTAGGGGCATGGACTTAAGTAGCTTGGGGAGAAGTACAGTGACAATTTTCTTACCAAGAACACACTTTGGTGTTGAATAATCTGCTGAAAATCTCTTTTTTTTTTCCTTCCATATTTTTGAGAAATCTTATGATAGTGCTATTGTTTCCAAATATTTTATTTTTCCGGCTATAATGACTACAAGATGCAAACTTTTACAAACTTTATATTCAGTAGATAGTATATGATGTATAGAAAAGTTCAAACTAGACGTATATTTTTGTATGCTTTGGCAAGATAGAGATATCACGCATAATCCACTCCTTTGCATGCATAATGTGGTAGGCTTATATCAGTGAAAAATACACATCAAAGGTGATGAATCAAGGTCAAGTCTTTTTTGGCGTAATTTTGCAAAATTTAACTATTGTGTTAATTATTTGACATATTTCTGGACACCTCTATGTTGATAATAGAGTTTGACTCTGAAGCAACATAATCATTGGTTAGACACTTCTCTGGCAAACGAGTATAGGATCATTGAGAGTATGCTATATGCCTGTAGAATTTCATGTGAAACATAATAAAATGGTTGTAGGAGTTGTTTTTGTTTTGCATGTGAAATCTTAAAACATAAATATTAGCTTGCTTTCACTTGTAATATAGTATTGCCTCTAGTCAGATTGAGAGTCTAAGTCTTTGTCAGTATACAACTTGAGAGTCTAGTCGGCTTGACTTTGTAGAATATGTAGCTGTAATTTTTTTTCTTTGTTTCAAAAGCTTTTTCTACTCAAGAAATATTGGAACTTCAAATTGAATGATTATTTGTTTGAAATTAATGTGTTGAGAACATGTTTGATGAGAGAAAAGTTTAATTCACTGATTTGTTTTATGTCATATCACATATCACTTCTTACATATCGCTTCTTTCATTGGAAGAAGGGAACACCATTTACTAATGATCAGGGTACCTGCAAAAGGTTGACTTGGTGGGAGCAAATAGATAATGGCAAGAACTCACTCCCAGTAGATAGTGCCAAACTATTGTTCCTGTCATATTGTAAGTATTTCTTGTCTGCCATCTTTTCAAGATCATGTTATCTTTTATTGTTTAGCAGGATCTATGATACCCAAAGCAAACCATTGTGATATAATTAAAAATAATGCAGACTAAAAATAGAATGAGCTTCTTTTGGAAGTATTATTTAGATAATATCAAAGCTATGTTTTTTCCTCAAGAGTTGAAGATATTTTATGCTTAGCTTAATGAGTGGTATATGTCACAAGCTTGAAACACATAAATTCTTGATTCCATCAATAAGTTGTGCTATTTAGTTTTTAACAACTAATGTGTACAAATTCTCTGTTGTGCATCTTATGCACTCAAAGGTGTTAATGAAGATTAAAGATTGCTGCTTATATTCTTGCCTAAGGTTCCTTTCTTTTTGTTAGAGTAGTTTGTGGCTAATTTAGTTAGTTCTTCTAAGCACCACGTACTAGCTTCTGCTTTGATGCATTAAACATTTCAACAAGAAAGGTTTTGCTTTCGCTTATTCGATAAATGCAAATGTCCAAAGTCTCTAGATGCATGTCTAGTATTTAGGGCCCCTCACTTTAGTGCTAGGTTGCTACTACATTTGTTCTAGTTTTTATGATTGGCATTCCCTTCCCCAGTTCATTTCAGTTTATTGAAATTTTCATGCTTGTATGCAACAGCTTGAGACTTCTTTGAATACTTATATAAGGCCATAAATACTCCCAATCCTTTTCATAGTTTCTGTGAAAATGTAAATGTGAAGTTAAATGATATAACTCTTCAATTCACTCTTTTTGTGTGATAAGCAATTTTCTTACAAATCTGTGTGTTAGTTTACATCCTTATTTGTGTAAATCAAGTCGTGGGTTATGAAGTTTAATGTTTTGTTATGTACTACACAAGAGCATATATAATCAAATGAGAGGAGAATTGTACAATCCAGCATATGTTTCTAGTCTTATTGCGTAGTTTACAATGTAGTGCAATCAGTGAAACATGTTTTCAGTCTTATTGCATAGTATACCATTTAGTGCAATCAGTGAATAATCTAAGTATCTTGGAATTGATAACTGAGTCGTATATGCTGCAAAATATGCAATATATATGTTGTAGAAATTGCAGCAAAACTCCATCATACTTGCTGCAGAAACTGCAGTAGATATGCTATAGAAATTGTAGCAAAAATCATAGCATATATGCTACAAAAATTGCAGCAGAAACTACAGCATCTTGTTGTAGAAATTGCAGCAAAAACTGGAGCATATTTGCTGCAAAAATTGCAGCATACTTGCACTTGATGCAAAAACTGCAACATCTTGCTACAAAAACTGTAGCATATTGCTGTAGAAATTGCAGCATATTTGGTGTAGAAATTGCTACAGAAATTGCTGCATAAACTATCGGATATTTCTGTAGAAATATGTAGAATTTGCTGCATAAACTGTTGTATATTGCTGCAGAAATTGCATCATATTTGCTGCAGAAACTGCAATATATTACTGTAGAAACTGCAACATATTTTCTGCAAAAACTGCTGCAGAAATCGCAACATATTGGCTACAGAAATTGTAGCATAAATTACAGCACACTTGCTGTAGAAACTTTAGCATATTGCTGCAGAAACTACAGCATATTTACACCTGATTTTGAGTTAATTGTGTTCAAATTTGGGGTATAAGCTAAATTTTGAATTGAAATAGATATTCCCTTTCCCTTTATCTAATGAGCTAATGTATATCATTAAAACATACATGTTATTGTGCTAAATATAAGATATTGTGATTGATTGGTTGTTTTTTGTCTGCAGCTCGAAAGTGGTTGTTTTCCAAGTTATTAGCCAATATACTTAATCAAGTGTTGAAGAAAGATTTCAACTTGGAAAGGATTCTCAAGGATCTCAAGAAAGAGTTTTGTTGCAAACGGTAATGTGGTGCAAGACAAAGTGCTTTTGGCTCATACTGAAGAATTCTATTTTGTATCATTGACTAGCTAAATACAAAAATATTACAATTTTTGTCAAAAATATTACAATTTTTGTCAAAAATAATAAAATTCGAAATTAAATAACATCTAGTGAATAAATACTCAAAAAAAAGCATGTAAAGATAAACAACATATGAAGAAAATGCATAATATATCACATAGAAGCACATTAGAGCACGTAAAGAGAAATTAACAAGAAATAGGGATACCTCTTTGAAGACCCGGTATTGATACTTAAGAAAATGAACACACACGTCAATGTATCACGATTTAAATAAATAAATCCTAAAAATATGGGAATATTGACAAATTGGGGTAAAATGTAATTTCTAGCAACAAAGGGGCCTAAAATAAAATAAATAAAATAAAATTCTATAAAACTTAAGTGTAAAAATTGAAAACTCACACAATCTAAAGGGGTAGAAATGCAAAATTAAAGCAACTTGGGGGCAAAAATGTAAATTCTGGGAAGCTAAAGAGCTAAATTGCAAAAACTAAAGGGCTAAAAAGGTAAAAATTAGAAATTCTAGCTAATCAAGGGACAAATTTGAAAATTGGCACAAGTCTAAGAGTAAAGATGCAAATTAAGCAAGTTGGAGGGCAAAAATAGTAAATTCCAGCAAGCAAGTGGATAAATTATGAATTTCTGCAAACATGGAGTAAAAACTAAAATTCCAGCAAAATGAGGAGCTAAATTATAAAAATTACAGCAATCATTGGCAAAATTGTAAGTCAATTAGGATGGAAAATGAGACCTAAAGGATTCAAATGCAAATTTATATTTTTATACAATAAAATAACCAGGAACTGAAATGCTAGATTAGACTAAATTAATTCAGGTAACTCATTTAATTAACTTAACTAACTAAACTGAAACTAAATTAAACCAAAAGATTAACTAAAAATGAGAAAATTAGCCAAAATAAATTAAAAAAATCAAAACATAAAAAAAAAAAACAACCCCCAACCTTTTCTCTAATTCTGCTCTCCCGTATCTTCTCTTTTCCCTTTTCTTTCTTTTTGTTTTTCTGATTCTCTTCTCCTCTTTCTCTCGCATCCCATTCTTCTCCCTTCTCTCTGATTCTTGCTTTTCCTTCGAACCTTCTCAATTTCTCTTTATTTCTATTCCCCACTTCGCCAGCTCTCTTTTTAATTTCTGGTTCTTTTTTTTAGTTTTTATTTCTCTCTTTATTTTCCCTCTCACTTCTCTCTGTTCCATCTCTCTTCTTTCCCCCAATTCTCTTCTTCCGCTCATTCTCTCAGTCTCTCTCCATTACAAGTAGAAACCATTCCCTAAGGTGGTTACTTTTCGAACAAAAGAGGAGAGGTGTGGTGGTGGTGTGATTTTGCAGGCGGGTTTGGTGGAGGAGGAGGTGAATGTTTGTGTGGTTGACAGGGGATTTGATTTCTTTGTGTCTGATTTCGGTGACTGCGTTGGCTACTTGGGTGGGTTGGGAGGCCTTGGATGTGGGTGTTGTGACAGCTTTTCGGTGGGGCTTGCTGGATTGATTGGTGGGTGAATTGATAGGTTATTGTGAATTGAGTTGATGAGTAAATTGGAAGGAAAGGAGACAGGGGGAGGCGGAGATGATGGAATTGGTGGTCATGGTTTTGGTCTGATTCTTTATAAAAAAAATATATAAAAAAAGTATCAAATTGTTAAACTGACTGGTTGAACCGAATTAGACTGCGACCTGGCCGCTCTTCTAGTTTACAGATCTATCCTGTTTTTAAAACACTAATTTTTTTAGGAGATGACATCATTTCTCATAATATATAAGTTGCAGAACTTAGACGGAAAAGTCTTTGAAACGGTGGTTGGGCGGGAGAGCAAGTAAATATATTACATCTCCAAATTCTGCTTGTGTTTTCTGTGCCAAGTGTTTTAAAAAATGCAATAAATTTAATGGATGGTGGTAGAAATGGTCAAATACACAACACTAGTAAATGATATGAAATGTGGATCTTTCCTTGCCCAACTTGAACAGTGTTTTTATTCTATGAATTGGTCAATTTCGATTGATAATGCAACAATTTTTTTTTTGGGATAAAGATAGTACAACAATTGAGTACAAAATTCAACGATATATGGTAACATATTAAAGGACAAGTAGTCATACTTTAACGATAATATAACGTTGTATACGAATGTTAGGTGACTATAAATTGATTTTATTTTTGCCCAGTGGTTGGCCTGAACTTACAAACTATAATCAACTGTGTTTTTAGATTCGGACTAGACTGGTCGGTTGGATCGAAGGCCGGCCAGACTTTCGGTCCGAGTTTAACTTAAAACCCGAATTGTCAAAAATTGGTCAAATTCGGTCAAAACCCGAATTTGACCTGGAACCCGTACGAACCGAACATACCCCGGTTTAATATTTTTTTGGACATTTTTTTTTCTTTTTTTGAAACTCACCGTTTTCACCTTTTTTTTTTTTGGACATTATCGATCGTGGCCTTTTCTTTTCTTTCTTTAAGCTCTTTCTTCTCAAACCCATCTCCCTCTCCCCACCGATCGACGGCAATGGCACCACCTCCCATCTCAAAATCTTGCTTTGCCATCAACAACACTTTTTCCTCTCTTTTCTCCCTCTGTCCGATCGAAGCAACTGAAGGATTACACGTAGTAATTTACTTTTCTTTTTTCTATTTATTTTCCTTAATTACTGATTAAAATTTTTCACTGGACTAATGAAAATAATCTAAAAAATGCATACAAAAGTAACGAGTTAGGAGAAAGAAATGAAATATAAATGTATAGAAAACAAACGTCTGCACTTGTGTGATTTGATGATCCTAGACAGGCATGAAATAGGGATTAGAGGGAAGATTAATAAGGGGGCCAAGATAGCTACAGCCGATAGTTAATTTTAATAGAGAAAGGGCTAAGCAGTAGCAATAACTGATAGCTAAATGAGTGAGGATTAATGCCCACAGTTTTGGAATACTTGTATGTAGAAAAAGCTACATTTACTGTTGGACTTGTTAGGCCCTAGACGAATGCCGTTTTATTTTCGTATCAACATCCCACGGATGTTTTCATGCCAAATCTAGTTTGTAATACTGCAAAGAATTAGCATTTATTTTAAGAGCCTATTTTTTGTGTTCTAATTATTTTAACAAATAATAATGAAGAATTCGGAAGAATAGACTTTGAGTTGACAAGAATTGAACACGACCAAACAAATTCCATAGCAATTTACAAAGAAACTGTCTTTAGTAAATTTTGAAACTTCTCTTGCTGTCATTTGTTTTTATTTTTCATTTTTGATTGTAAGCCTCATATCTGGTTTTAGTTCTACTAATTGATCACTTATTGAAAGTTAAAACACATTAGTCCAATGAATTTATGCTTTTATCTGTGTTACTACGGGGGGTAATAATCTACAATATGATGAGGATTTTTAGGTAAGAAAGACACATTATTGAAAGCTAAAACACATTAGTTTTTAAACGATTTTTAGGTAAGAAAGACACAAATATTGTGCAACTTGATGATGAGGATGATCTTGATGATATTGACTTTGAAAGTTATGGAACTGGAAATGGGGATGAAGAGGAAGAAGATGAAGCACGGCTTAGATAATTTTAAATTGTATCATTTAAAATATTATAAATGAACTTATTGCGTTATTTGGATTTATGTTTTCTAAGGTTGAACATATATGATATTTCTAGGATGTGATTTTTGTGAGTTTGAGATTTTTATTTGATTTGCATTTCTATATTGTGAGTTTGGAGATTTCTATTTGATTTGCAAAAAAAATTATTAGGGAAATGTCTGTCCATATATATATATATATATATATATATATATATATATATATATATGACATTATAAATACGTCATCCGGTTCGACCCCGAATCGACTTCCGGTCGAACTCGTTGACCCCTGACCCCGAAGCTCGGCCGGGTCAATGTCTAGTCCGAATCTGGAAACATAGGTAATCAGTACTAACAGGAGTTCTGATTGCGAAGGGCAGGATTTGATGCGTAAGGTAACTGCCAGTGCTAGCCATCAGCTATATGTTTATATTTTTACAGTTGTATCTGCATTGCTTATCTTCACTTTGGCAGCGCTACATGCGTGTCACTCCATTCTTTGCAATCTTTGAAGCACACAGGTAAAAAATTGGGGATGAATAAGCTCAATATGCAATTATATTTAGACAGGGGATGGGCTCATATCCCTGGCAATTGTGCGTGTCATGTTTGTATTTGTTTTTCAAAGTTCATTTTAAAAAAAAAATCTCAAATTTCACTGTGAAAAGATATAATAACAATAAATTGCCTTGAAGGAATCCATCTTTATGTTTGCATATGTATAACAATAATAAATTACTTTGAAGGGATTCATATTTATGTTTGTATATGTTTGGGATAGAGAATTTAAAACGCCTTTACATACCTTCCCAATACTTTGAGTCCGAAGAATCTTTGATGTACTATTCACAACAATGTATATTTGTCTAATAAAAATTATATTTTTATCGTAGCATTCAAATACTTAAAGCGTTTGAGATCTTATTTTGTCCAATTTTAAAATGAGTTAATTCCATTCCTAAACTTAACACTTTTGATTCAAAATGATTCATATAATTAGGCCCTGTTCTCAATAGCTTTTTTTTTTTACATGGTTTTAGCTTCTAATTTTTTAAAAATCCGTTTTGTGATATTCTTAATTACTTTTTTTTTATTATGTTTTTGGATTTTTTAAGCTAAAGTCAGGAGCAACTGATTTTCAAGTTTTCTAAAATTAATTTTTATAAAAATTAGAAGCTATTGAGAACAAGCCCTTAATTTCAATCAGATAGAAAAAATAACCGGCAAGACATGCGACGGGTTTGATGTTCATGTGTTTCAAACAGCCGCAATTCAAGACATTAAGATTGGAGGCAACCGCTTTCATAGGTAAACATAATCTTCAATTAAAAACGATTTTTTCATCTAATAATCCATTCTCCGTTTAATTATAGAATCAGATGATAGTTGCCCTAATATTTTGCCTAATTTAAAATAAAAATTATAGTTGACCTTATGATTTAATTTCATTCAGAATTTTAATTTTGAACATGTCATCACTTGTAATAATATAATTTAAAATTTACATCCTTTAAACTATGATGAGAGAGAACATAAAACTGCACTTTTATTATGTTAAATTTTCCCCTACCCTAATCTTTTCAAGTTTTGCAGTTGACTTGCACGTGTTTTTGTTATCTCATATTTACCTCTCATCTCATAAATAAGTGAAAAAAAACAAAGTGACAAAATTTGGATGGATTAAACTAAATGTCACATCTCACAACCTCTTGCTGAAGTGACAAAACCTGGATGATTTAAGTCGAATCTTCATAGCTTATTCCCATAATCCTATAAACTCCTTTGCGAAGCTATTTACGAGTGTCTATCGTTCTTCTACCTGACTTCTCAAGCTTTATAGCTCGTGATTATCTTCCTTGATCTTACCATTTCATCCTTTTTTGGCTGTTTTGCTTGGTAGTGTTGATAATTGGGGTATTATCTTTTTATGAATTAACTTTTTAGCAAATTAATTGATAGCTTTCAGATACATACTGCATATATATAATGTTGACAAATGCAATATCGTGGTATATTGAAATTTTTTAACATCTACAATCTCATGAAAAATTTTTAACCTGAGATAAATGGGGAGCAAGCCTAACTCCTAAAATCTCATAAAAATTTTGAACTGAGATAGAAATGAAGATTTCTACCCATTATAACGGTTAGGCTATCCTAAATAGAGGGTTAGGCCAACCTAAATAGACAATTTCACCAAATAAAGTACCATTTGTGCACAACTAACCTGCACAAGATAGATTCAAAGTGGAATTAATCAAGCCGTGTAATGAATACATGATAAAATAATTTAAAAAACCTAAACAAAATTTATTAAAATCTTAGTTTTAGGAAAAAATTAAATATCTTAAAGTTTTTCCTTGCCTTTGTTGTAATTCTTCAAAGTTGAGAGGAAGGCCTGTGGACTCACATGCACGCGGCAATCTCTTATCGCAAACATGCATATTGACCCTAGCTGATAAATCAGCGAAAAAACTTCTTTTGAAGTTGCAAAATTTGGATCCATACATGAAAAATATTTGTAGTTATCAATGTAATGGTGATGAAGATTATCAGTTTCCATTACTTCTACACGAGAGATCTAACCTACAGGAGACGTTGCATGGTCGACGGCTCAAGATACCTAGAAAAGCAAAGTTGATCTACTGCTAAAAGCATTTTGTAGTTCTCCAGGAAAATTACAGCAGTCAACAAATCATAGTTACAATATTATCAAAACACTCTGTACAGAATCGGTTAATTTACATATAAACAACGTCTTCCCCACAATTTTTAATGCGGAATAGAAATAACTAGATAGCACGACAAGACGCGCGGCTGGCTTTCAAAACTGCATATAACGAAAATGAAAATGGATTGAGAACGTTTGAGAGCCACTCAGCTACGTTATCTTGTTGAGAACATGTTTCGATAACACAGAAGGCCATTGGACTTTGCAGAATGAAGGAGACATTGTAGCACACTGACTTTCCGACTGATTCCTCAAATGGGGGTGGTTTAAAAATTCATTCTGACATGGGGGCTGTTTTGCATTCGTTTTCTGATTTGGGGGTTCACGTATTCGGTGAATGCGCTTTTAGTTTGTGCGAATTCACCGAATGCGCATCTTCACCTTTTTTTTTTATAAAAAAAGCACGCCCATGCAATGCGCAAGTGTGCTATATTTTTTTGTCCTAGTAGGCCCCGCGCACTACGCGAGGGCTGGCGGAATTCAAATGCGCATTGGCTGAATGCGCACTTAACGACGCAGGGCTCCGCGCAATGCGCGGATACCTGCCTTTTAAATGCGTATTCAGCCAATGCGCATCTTTACTCTTTTTTTTTTTTCAAATAAGTTGCGCGGGCCTTTTTTTTTTTTTTTTTTGTCCCCAGCAGGCCCGCGCATGTCGCGCGAGGCCTGGTAGGGACCAAACATAAATGCGCATTTGCTGAATGCGCATTTATTGGGCCTCCGCGCAATGCGCGGACGGCTCACTTAAATGCGCATTCAGCGAATGCGCATTTATTTTTTGAATGTACATACGTTTCTTCCTTGTGCACATTTGATAAGCACGATTTATAGTGATTAAGTATAAATCACCATAAATTTGAAACCTTAGCCGTTTTTTTAATTTAAGTATAAATTTAGCTTCTCAATTTTGTTATTTACTAAATTTTTATTTAGTTGCTTAATTGTTATTTAATTGCTTCGTTTGTCTTTTTTATTTTTTATTTGATTAGTTTTTTAATATAAGAATTTAGTATAACTAGAATACAGGGTGATCGGTAGGGTATGGGGTTGGTAATATGTTACCAACTTTTCTTTTTTATTTAGTTTTTTATTTTTTGTTGAGTTTTTAAATAATAAAATGTTATGCTTTTATGATGTATTAGGGGGTATGGATTAGGGTTTAGGACTTAGGTTATATTATCGTAAATTATATTAGATATATTAAATATGATATATTTTTGGAAAATATATAGGTAAATTATTATGGACTTGGGTTGGGTACCCGGCCTATCCGAACCGATTTTGCAGGTAACCGGAAGGCTAGGGTACCCGCTATATGTGGACCGATTTACGAGTTCGAAATTTTACCGAACCGCAAGGACCGGTTCAGTTCATATTTTTTGTCCATGGATCAGGTACCCGTCCATGCAAACCCTGTAGACACCAAATTTTGACACACCATTTATTTTGAAAGATTGGGGGGCAAGTTTACATTTTTTGGGTCAAATTTTAATTTTTCAATAATTTTGGGGGTAAAATAGTAATTTTTATCTGTAAATATTTTTCTATTAGCTTCGGGGGTTTTAAATTCATATTTTTACTTTCATACAAATTTGTTAATTTTTTTATAATTTTTTCCGGATTTAATTGATATTCTTTTTATATTTTTACCAGCACAAGGACAAAATGATAATTTCGCCTCGCGAACACCGTTTTAGCTCATTTTAGGTCCCAAATTTATTTTTCTAATTCTTTAAGCATGTTTCTAAATTTTTTTGAATTTTTTCAGGAACGATTGCTATTTTTTCTATAAATACTGCATTCAAGGGGCAAAATCGTCATTTTACAGTTTAAATTCATTTTTTTCCAATTTTGAGTCATAAATGCATTTCCTAGGGTTTTAAGCTTATTTTTAATTTTTTGTAATTTTTCGAGGATCAATAGCTATTTTTCTAGTGAATTTTTATTGTCCAGGGGCAAAATCGTTATTTTACAGTATAAATTCATTTTTTGTCAATTAGGATTAGGGTTTAGGACTTAGGTTATATTATCATAAATTATATTAGATATATTAAATATGATAAAAATTACTTATCAAAAAAATACAATAAAAATTAATATATATGAGAAATAATAATAGTTAAAAAACGCATTTGCTGAATACAATTTATGTGGATTTAGTTTAAGTTTTTTTTAACATAACCCTTTTTTTTTCTCCAAAACCCTAGGCAATTTTTCCAAAGCCCTAGCCATTTTCTTTGTAGTCCGTATGTGTGTTCCCCCAAAACCCTAGCCCTTTTTTTAATTTAACTTTTTTTTCTTTTGTATTTTTTGTTAACATGTTAAAGTTCAAGGTTTAGTTTTTTATTTTTTTATTTTGAGTTTTTAGATATTAAAATGTTACACTTTTATGATGTACTAGGGGGTATGGATTAGGGTTTAGGATTTAGGTTATATTATTGTAAATTATATTCGATATATTGAATATAATAAAAATTAATATATATGAGAAACTAATAATATTAAAAATTAGATAAATTATATATGTTCAAAAAAGTTTGAGTAAATACAAATAATAAACTACTAATGTTCTCCCAATTTGCCATGAGTACCACACCCTAGGAGGCCTACGAACTCTATTAGTTCGTCGCAAGTCCAACTTGAGTATTATCTTCGGCCTGTGAATTAAGGTCAGGAAAATGAACAGGTGATGTCGAGATGAATGATGTAGCGACTGGAATATCGTAAGGTTGACCGAAAGATGGGAAAAATAGTAGCTGAACTGGGGGACGGAACAGTAATAGTCGGGGTGAATGGTGACGACTGGATGACCTGATGCGATGTGCCTTCGCCAGGATCGTGCGATGTGCCAGCACCGGGATCGTGCCAATGAGATCCAACAAATGTACTCGGCTGTGGGGGCTCTGGTGATCTAACACGGCGACGACGTCCCCCACCACTGCTGATTTCCTCTAGCATGGAGCCTCTGAACTCGTCGGGCATCGCCACGTTCCTCATCATTATGAACTGGCAAAACTGGAGGTCGAAGTGAAAGCCGACTCGACTGTCTAACTGTATGCAATGTGGTAGCTGTGAAGTCTCGCACGGTAGTCCAAGCTTCCACAGCCGCAGGATGAGCATCCTCTATAGAGCTCAGGGAAATATGATGCAAGCGGGATAGCGCATCAAACTATCACAAAACAAAATTAATAGCATATTATATGTAATATGAATAAAAAATAAAAGCAACTAATAAATTGAACTATTACTTACAGCGTACTCCGCAGCAGAAGCATCACCCTGATAGCCCTCGGAAAGATCAGTAGGACGACGGCTTCGGATTTGAGATATATTGTAATGTCCTCTCTTGATACCAACTAAGATACTCCGGCAAGGGATATCGAGCATCAGCCGTCTGCACATTTTGAACGACTAGTGTCATGTCGTGTCATCCAAATGTCAATATAACGCCGGTGCATAGAAGACCAATCGGTATCAGGATCGACCTCGGCGACCTACACAGTGTAAGTCAGGCTGTGTATCCATCAATAAAGGAAGTGGTATGTACTGCTCCATACCGAACTGTCGCAATACTCTATTAGGCAAATGAGCCTCCACAATCCCCCAACATATGAGGTACGTAACTGACCGCCATATATTATGACCGGTAGTGCAATAAGGTGGGAGATGAAAAAGCGTTGATTCAGAATATGGCTGCCAAATAAACTGCAAATGATGCAAAAAACTAGTTATTATTACGAAGAACAAAACTATATAAACTAAATAAATTTAAAAATAATATAAAATAAACTGACCTCTTGCGGTCGGAGACTGTCTAACTGATCACGAAATATTGACAAGACATGTCGGAGAAGTCCTATGCAAGTCAAATGTAACATCCCACCGAGATGCATATGGTCCACGATGATCTGTCTCGGGCACTAATCGATCAGGGCGGATAGTAGGCAGCCTCTCCCATGCCCATATCTGTAAGAGTACTAGTGCACCAGAAATCTCGCGCGATGTGGGTGATGTAGCATCACACATGTTACGATACAGTGTGGCTAGAACTGCAGAACTCCCAACTGTAATGTCCTGCTGTCTCTAAATTCTGAAATAATGGTATCAATCGAAACTCTATCTTATTGCCCGTTTTGTTAGACAATAAGAGTCCTCCCAACAACAGCAAAATATATACTCTCGCCCGCTGTCTGCAGGCGTCGTCAGGTGCATCATCCGGTAAATATGAATCTAGAGCAGCCTTCTAAGCACCGCTTGTTAAGCCGCCCTCCTAAAAAGTCACTCTGATCGGGAGTAATACCCAACAAATCCTGACACATATCAACCCACTCGTCGATAGTATGCTGGGGGGTCAACACCGGTAAGAGGCTCGCCGTCAATCGGAAGGCCCCAAAGAACCTCAACATCCTGTAGTGTAATCGTAGCCTCCCCAACTAGAAGATGAAAAGTATGTGTCTCTGGTCGCCAACGCTCAACAAGCGCAGTCACAAGTGCGTGGTCCACTGTAATATATCCAGACAAAAATACTCCCTCGAATCCAGCTAAACGAATATAGTGTAACACACGATCGGGGATAGGTAAGTGCCTGCCAAACCTCACCATCACAACGCCTGACTACTAGAGGTGTATCATCAAAACTACCGTCATATACTGTACGCACCCTATGTGGAGTCCTAAGATATATAATATCATGAATGTATGGTCCTTGATAAGGGGCACGAGCATGTCGGGCATCCATAATATAGTGTAGAATCCTGAAAAATTTTAAAAAAAATTATGCAAAAATTAGATATAATTAAAAAATAAATTATACATAAATTATATATAATTAAAAAATAAATTATGCAGAAATTATATATAATGCTTTATTAGCTCCTTTTTTGTTTTAATTTAAACTCAAATTTCTTTCAAAACTCTAATTTTTTTTTGCCATAAAACCCTAACTCCTTTTTTGTTTTAATTTAAACTCAAATTTATGTCAAAACCCTAGTTTTTTTTGCCCTAAAACCCTAACTCCTTTTTTTGTTTTAATTTAAACCCAAACTCATATATAAACTTTATGTAAATCACATCCGCTTAATATCAGTTACACTAAAAATACATGTGAAAATCTTAAGTTACATAACATGAAAATGATCTTAAAATCTATGCTTGACAATTTCTGCTATTATGGCCAGGTTGATGACATCGTCTACACCTTCGTGGCTCATCCGGTTGCCTACGGTCCATTTCATTCCTGATTCGCCTGACCCTAACACGGCCTGGTCGACGGTCAACAAATCGGGTGTTGTCAGGACGAAACTTCCCAATTCGGTATCGGATATTCATCGACGTTGGGTAAGGGATTGAATGAGTTTGAATACTGTGCAATATGCGTTGTACGTGCATACACAGTGTTAAGAAGTTGAGCCGGATTATCCTCCTCTCCGTCTACACACGGCCATGGCATGTGAGCAAGGAATTCTATACATTTGCCATTTACCACATGTACAATTTTTCTGGTAGTACATAACGGTGTGAAAATTTCCGCCCTTATTATGCAGTTCTCGTCCAGTTTGAATTTCGTATTTGCCTTCCGAAACGTTGTATGTCTGAATCTTATGGCGCATTCCTTTCTGCTCAGCCTCCTTTAATTTTTTTCAAATTCTTGGAGGAAAATGGTTCCGATAGTGTGCAGCAAATTCTCGATTCTCGTTGAACATTTTTACAGATCTTTCAAATGTCAGCTGCATACATGCCTTGATAGGCATCTCTCTTACACCACGCAAGATGTTATTATAACTTTCTGAAATATTCGTGGTGGTAATGCCCCAACGATGATTACCGTCACGTACAAGACACCTATTAACTAAAATCAATGCTTGTCATGTACTGCCAGGCTGCCTCTAGAATGATTCCTTAATTTTTTCAATGACTTTTCCCACTTGCGCGGCTGCGTGGTACATCCAATTGCCCATACCAAATCTTTTAAATTTTTTCCTTGAAATCTGGCAAGCATATTACTGCGGACATGACGGAGACATAACCTGTGATACGTGTACGGCTCGCATAAATACTCCTGCATTTTCAATGGCATTGAGTATGCCATTGTGTCTGTCCGATATAAGGCAAATTGGATGCCGACCCTATACAACATATTGGTACAACTGCTGCAGAAATCAAGCCCAACTAGCATGCGTTTCCTCATCCACAATTGCATACGCAAGGGGCAATATGCGGTTGTTGGCATTAACCGTCACCGCAACAAGTAATTTTTCCCTTATATTCACCGCGCAAGTGAGTGCCATCCATACTCACCACTGGCCTGCACGTACAGAATGCATCAATTAAAGGTCTGAAAGCCCAGAACACATATTTAAACACCTTCACATTTTCTGAACTGCACGGATGGTGAAGAAATTGTACTACGGTACCAGGATTTGATTGAACCAACGCCTCAACGTATCTAGGCAATTCGCAAAATTTGATTCCTCAATTACCATAAATAATCTGAATAGCTTTCCGTCGACCGTACCAAGCTTTCTTGTATGATATGTCAACGTGTAGATTCTGCTTGACATCAGCCATGATGTTCTTAACCTTGTATGTAGGATCGGTGACAATTGAATGCAATATGTGACGAAGCAATCACCGCAGAAGTCAGATTCCTGTTATTATTTCCCCTCATCGAACCAAGGCACTGATGCTCGTTCACCCATCTAGTGATTTGCCAGAAACCACTTCTTTTCTTGCAAATTGCACGACAATACCAGTTACAAATATTGTAATGTTGTTCATCAGATGTCCCAGGAACATCATGAGCGAACCTGCATTTTGCTACCTATGTATTTCCCTTGCTTTCAACTACTCTAAATTCCCTATTATGCTTTGTTGACCACAGCCTCATTGCATGGCTTAATTGATCCTTGCTCACAAATTGCATGCCAAGGCGAATGTCAGTATCTTCTTGGCTTCCACATGTCCATCCAGTCTCTGTGTCCCCTATCGGTGGGATCGTAATCAGATTCAATGCCAAGATCAGAAAAGAAAGGCATTCGAGAAGGAACATATTCTCTTTGAGACAATTCCGGAGGGACAGTGTTGTATTGCATCTCAGTCGATGTACAAGGGTCGTATCGATCAGTCAACGTCTGAAGATTACCAAAATCTTGTGCATCAGAAGTATGTACTTGGCCGCCTGCATCGGTGTCTAGGTTATAATTAGATTCAGGAGATTCAACATTTTGGGATTCGTCTTCCTCAGTATCCTCGTCTGAGGATGAACTATCAAATCGCTCAAGTCTTCCCTCAGATTGCACTAGCCTCTCTATAGGACTGTTGCGGCTATGGCCACCAAAACTCGAACTCTGAATTGAATCTAGACCGTGCACATGCGTTTCCTCAGGGGCACTGTATTGATGCATGTCGGATGAACCAAATTCAGCCTCCAAATAGGGGCTCCGTTCTTCAATATTTTGCATTGATGTCTCTGGGCTAGACATACCATACGACACCACTAGGACTGTAATACTGGGGGGGATATGACACGTATGATGGATTATATGGGTGCAAAAAAGGATTCAATAAAGACATCATCGGTCCACTATCATACATCCCCTCGACGCCTTGAGTAGGAGATGCCTGAATAATTTGCTCTTTATCGATATAAAATTCAGCAATATACCCAGGGTAATTGTTGTTCAAATTATAAATGACTTCCATGCTGTCATCACTCGTTACCTGACCATGGAACATGTGTCATTGTCGGCGGACATGGGCATTTAAGGATAATGGTCAACTTGAAATGATTCCTATCCAAGCCCATGTAAATGTATATTTTGTCTGCCAATTGTTCGTACCCAATTCGATCGTTGAGCATGAACATAGCATTAGGTTGTTGTGGCTCGTAATGTAATCCTCCTCTGTATCTTATTTGACCACCCCAGTACAGCAAAACACCAAGAGGACTGGGTAAAGCCATATTCCTGTTTTTTTAGTTCTGACCGACGTGAGTTGTCAAACAAAAATTGTTTATCATTCTTTCAACTCAACTATAATTTCAATCATTTATCCATTATTTTAATAACCAAGCCTAATTTTCAAGGATTTAATAATTAATTTTCTTAATATTTGTAATAGAAATTTAATCAATTCAATGTAACACAATCCTAAACCCAACTATAAATATGTATAGGGTTTAAGATAAAAATATAAATATGTAAAATATTTGGTACCAAATTTCAATATGCAAAATTTTCGAGAGTAAAATGCAACTATGTATGAGTTTAAGGTCGAAAAAATAAATTTCCAATTTGTTGGGCCTAAATATAAATCCATAAAAGTTGAGGGTTCATTTTGTAAATATGTTCTAGAAAATTGCCAAAATGAATCTAAATTTTTGAAGTTTTATTTCAGGTCATGAAACTCATTTTTATTACTGACCATATAAAGATTTAACAGGACAAAATACAAATTTACAAAATTTTAAGTTCCATATTATAAATTTAAATATTTAATTTTCCTAATTTTTCATAGTAATTTAGTTTTCAAAATGTTATCTTTTCTTGCATTTTTTTTCCTAAAACCCTAGCTCCTTTTTTGTTTTAATTTAAACTCAAATTTCTTTCAAAACCCTAGATTTTTTTTGCCCTAAAACCCTAGCTCCTTTTTTGTTTTAATTTAAACTTCAAATTTCTTTCAAAACCCTAGTTTTTGTTGCCCTAAAACCCTAGCCCTTTGTATTTCCTTTTTTTCCTTTTTTGTTTTAATTTAAACCCAAATTTCTTTCAAAAGCCTAGTTTTTTTTCCCTAAAACCCTAGCTCCTTTTTTGTTTTAATTTAAACCAAATTGTTTTCAAAACCCTAGTTTTTTCCCCTTAAACCCTAGCTTTTTTTGTTTTAATTTAAACCCAAATTTCTTTCAAAACCCTAGTTTTTTTGCCCTAAAACCCTAGCCCTTTTTTTGGTATTGTTTTTACTTTCTGGATAATGTAATGTAGAATTCAATATATAAACTTTATATAAATCACATCCGCTTAATATCAACTACATTAAAAATACATGTGAAAATCTTAAGTTACATAACATGAAAATGATCTTAAAATCCATGGCCAGCCAAGCACTCACTCCATGAGCTCGCTCTCGGCCTCCTCCTTGGGCGCCTCCTCAGCCCCGAGAAGTGGGTGTGCTGGCTGGCCATGCTCTAGGTGAACTCCTCCGTCTCTCGCCTCGCCTACCACCCTCTCTAACATTTGAATGCACTCACCGACGACACTCCCTATATGATCATGTATGTGTCGTACAACTCGGTGAGTCGGGCACGGGTACCGTGAACTAAGCTCCCTGAAAGCATCGGTCCGCTCCTGCTCCTCTCGAACCTGAGCCTCGAGCTCCCTAATCCTCTGAGTCTGGGCTCGCACTGTCTCCCTCAACTCATGGATACGATCCTGTGAAGTGTCACCCGCACGTCCCAAATGCCTACTCTCCTCAATAAGGGGAATCACTACATAGTCAGGGTAGGAGTACATTCTCCAACAACCACAAGAGGGACGCACTCGACGAGCAGGAGAAAATATCCTATAAGGATGTCCAGGTCCCTCTCGATACCGAACTACAGGTCTGGTGCGAGGCCCCTGATATCCCCGGGATACCTCAGATAGCTGGGATGCCTCCCTATGTCCACTCTCTGCCATACCTACATTTGTCAATGACAAATCGATTAGAGGCCTAATCCTAAAAGTACTTAATAACCATTCATTCCTAATCAATTTTTTTTTTAACTTTTAAGACTCACTTCTCTCAAACCTAGGCTTTGATATCATCTGTGACAGCCCCACCTTACCCTAAGGCGTACCAAAGGGCTTAGCAGGACTGCCTGCCTAGCTCTCGCTAGGACTCGGGTCAAGCAATTATAAATGACTTCCTAACCTAAAACGATTCCTATCCAGGCCCATGTAATCGTATAATTTGTCTACCAATTGTTCGTACCCAATTCGATCGTTAAGCATGAACATAGAGTTAGGTTGTTGTGGCTCATAGTGCAATCCTCCCTCGTATCTTATTTGACCTACCCCAGTACAGTAAAACACCAAGTGGACTGGGTAAAGCCATCTTCCTAGTTTTATGAGTTCTGACCGACGTGAGTTGTCAAACAAAAATTGTTTATCATTCTTCTAACTAACTATAATTTTAATCGTTTACCCATTATTTTAATAACTAAGCCTAATTTTCAAGGATTTAATAAATAATTTTTCTAATTTTTGTAATAGAAAATCAATCAACTTAAATCCAATGTAAATATGTATAAAATTTTAGGGATAAAAATATAAATATACAAAATATTAGGTGCCAATTTTTAATATGCACAATTTTTGTGTGTAAAATGACAAATATATAGGAGTTTAAGGGCAAAAATACAGATTTACAAAATTTTAAGTGCCATGTTATACATATACATAAGTTTAGGTGCCACAATTTAAATATGCAAAAGTCGTAGGTCTAAAATGTTAATATTCAAATTTTGAGGGGTTAAATTGTAATTTTTTAAAAGTTAATGGGTCATTTTGTAAATATTTAAAATTTGAGGGGCTAAATTGTAAAATTTTAAATTTTGAGTGGTCATTTTGTAAATATGTAAAATTTTAGAGGCCAAAATGTAAATTTTCAAAATTTGAAGGGTCATTATATAAATTTATAAAATTTGAAGGGCCAAAATATAAATATGCAATAGTTGAGGGTCATTTGGTAAATATGCAAAATTTGAGGGGGCAAACTGTAAATTTAAATAATTTAGGGATCTTTTAGTAAATATGTAAAATTTAAGGGTTTAGGGATAAAAATATAAATATTACAAAATATTAGGTGCCAATTTTTAATATGCACAATTTTGTGTGTAAAATGCAAATATATAGGAGTTTAAGGGCAAAAATACAGATTTACAAAATTTTAAGTGCCATGTTATACATATACATAAGTTTAGGTGCCACAATTTAAATATGCAAAAGTCGTAGGTCTAAAATGTTAATATTCAAATTTTGAGGTGTTAAATTGTAATTTTTTAAAAGTTAATGGGTCATTTTGTAAATATTTAAAATTTGAGGGGCTAAATTGTAAAATTTTAAAATTTGAGTGGTCATTTTGTAAATATGTAAAATTTTAGAGGCCAAAATGTAAATTTTCAAAATTTGAAGGGTCATTATATAAATTTATAAAATTTGAAGGGTCAAAATATAAATATGCAATAGTTGAGGGTCATTTGGTAAATACTGCAAAATTTGAGGGGGCAAACTGTAAATTTAAATAATTTAGGGATCTTTTTGTAAATATGTAAAATTTAATGGTGAAACTTTAAATTTGCACAATTTCCAAGGGTCGTTTTGTAAATATTCACAATGTGAGGGTCAAAATGTAAATTTGTAAAAGTTGAGGGGTCATGCTGTAAATATGTACTAGAAAATTGCCAAAATTAACTTGTATCAAAAGTTTTTGCCAAAAACAAAAAATAGATAAAAGTAGAAGTCCCTAATCCTTAATTTGACTAATTTGTCAGTTCCTAATTTTGTGATTATTCTACTAGTCATTTTCAACTACACTACGTGAATAGTAGCATAAAATATTTTGATCATGTTCTTTTCTCTAGTTTTATGCCACCATTTTTTAACAAAGTAAAAGCGCCATTAATTCATAAAACTAAAACCAAAATTATACAATGCTAAACTAACAACATAAAACTAAAAACAAAATTATATAATGCTAAACTAGCAACATAAAACTAAACTAAAATTATATAATACCAAATTAACAACATAAAACTAAAACCAAAATTATATAATACTAAACCAACAACATAAAACTAAAAACAAAATTATATAATGTATAACTAACAACGTAAAACTAAACCAAAATTATATAATGCTAAACTAACAACATAAAACTAAAAACAAAATTACATAATGCTAAACTAGCAACATAAAACTAAACTAAAATTGTATAATACCTAACTAACAACATAAAACTAAAAACAAAATTATATAATGTATAACTAACAATGTAAAACTAAACCAAAATTATATAATGCTAAACTAACAACGTAAAACTATAAACAAAATCATATAATGCTAAACTAACAACATAAAACTAAACTAAAATTACATAATGTCAAACTAACAACATAAAACTAAAACCAAAATTATATAATACTAAATCAACAACATAAAACTAAAAACAAAATTATATAACATAAAACTAAATTACATATTTATAAAAAATTAGCAAGGAAAAATTAGCATTGCATTAAAAAAATTATATTAGATTAAAAATAAGAAACTAACCTTATCAAATTGAGAAAGAAGTTACTAAGGAGAATGAACCAAAGAAGAAGGATGCTGAATTCTACCGGGAAAGGATGAGAGTGTTTTGCAATGTGAAGTGAAAGTGAAAGTGCAAGTGAAGACGTCTGATGAAATGGAGGAGTAAAAGCAAAAATTGGCCACCGGTCAAAAGCAAGCAATGAATGATTGAATCAGAATTTGATGCAACAATTGAAGAAAGATATGAATTCTGTCAATTGTGCATGTGTTGGAATCAATTGCATGCGTTGAAAGCAAAGCTGGCAAGCAGACTCACAGGTCTGCCTGCGTGAAATGACTACACGCAGCCGCGCAATGCGCAGGCTGTGTAGTTAACATGGTGCGCATTCAAAGAATATGCACTTGGTGGGCCATTCGGACACATTCCGCGCATTGCACGGACCCATTCAAATAAAAATAAAAATCATTGTGCAGAAATCATGTGCCCAGCAGAAAAGCACCCACACATCGCGCGGGAGTTTAAAAATAAATGTGCATTTATTTGCTCAAAGCAGCCCTCGCGCAATGCGCGGGGCCTGCTGGGATAAAAAAATATAGCAGGCTTGCGCATTGCGCGGGCGTGCTTTTTTTGAAAAAAAAAGTGAAGATGTACATTTGGTGAATGCGCACAAACTAAAAGCGCATTCATCGAATGCGCGAACCCCTTGATCAGAAAACGAATGCAAAACATCCCCCATGTCCGAATGAATTTTGAAACCACCCCCATTTGAGGAATCACTCCTGACTTTCCTGATATTTTTCTTCATCCTGCGTACAACAAAAAATTATTTAGTTAAAAAAACAATCTCCAGCGTAATTTTATCAAAACTCATTTGTCTTAAATCCTGGGAACCATGCCGATTGCAGAAGCTCAGGAAGGAAATTAACAAACGTAGAAACAAAGTTATTAGCTGCGAGAATGAAACTTACAGACACTTAGCCACAATCTGGATCTCAAGCACATGGCTTAGCTTGGCTTAGCAGCAGGCTGGGAACTCTGCATGTGATGCAAAAGAAATTGCTTCAAATAGCCTAATTTACAGGGATAAATTCACTAAAACAACCCCAAACAAGGAGGAACACGGCAGATCTTGTCCAGCTATTTAGTTTATTTACCGAAGCCGAGAGAATATATTGAATCCTCTCTTCACTCCCAGAGCAGGGATCATGGTCCTAGATGTAATACCCTGTCCCACATTGGAAAAGTTAAGTAACTTAGACCAATGTATAAGTTGAGTCTAAGCACTCAAGTCCAACTTGGGATATCCATTTTGGGCTAGCGAGGACGGAGCCCAAAAGTTGGACTTGGCTGCTCAGACTCTGGTCGCGCGCTGGGCCTGCGGGCCTGGGGCGTGACAGAATGGTATCAGAGCGAACCTCGTGTGGTCTCTGCACGGGGTGAAACTGGGCCTATGGTATTGGGCCGGACTACACAAGGAAGTGGAGGAACTAAGTATGCATGCATGTCCTCCGCAACTAAGTGGACAGTCCGGATCACGCATGCATGGATTGGGCTTTGCGAGGACGCAAAGCCTAATAAGGAGGGGTGAATGTAATACCCTGTCCCACATTGGAAAAGTTAAGTAACTTAGACCAATGTATAAGTTGAGTCTAAGCACTCAAGTCCAACTTGGGATATCCATTTTGGGCTAGCGAGGACGGAGCCCAAAAGTTGGACTTGGCTGCTCAGACTCTGGTCGCGCGCTGGGCCTGCGGGCCTAGGGCGTGACGCTAGAGGAATTAAAAAAGAATTAACAAAAGTCGAAAAACTTATAACGTAAATATGAAAGAACAGAATAACGATAAAGAAGTAGTATCCAAAATTAGGTGGGGAAGAAAACCTATTTGATCCATTCACGAGAATAAGCTTTTCCTTTCTCAACAAACTTGTGGGTTAACTTGCAATCCTTGCCGGCGTTGATGACAATACCGTCGCAGGCTTTTAGCTCAACCGGCGAGAAGGAGATAAAATGACCGTCACACCCGCCGCAAACACGAACTTCAACCGGGGCGAACATTTCTTTCGATTTTTTTTCTAGGCGGGACAGATCAAATAATTTGTGTTCATCAGGCTTCAACACGTAGTCCAAATCGTAGTATGGCACCGCCATCAACCAGGCGGTAGTAATCCTTGATTGAGATTTCTAAATTGCTTTTGTTGATAACTATGGGTTGCATCCCCATGCTCGAAAAAGTTAACTGCGCAATAACAGGTCATAAGCATCCTTATATAGGGGTATGGCAAGGAAAAAGGACCCAAGACCGACAGAAGAAGGTCTATCACGTCGATCCAACTTTCCAGCCAGGCAAGCTCGGGAAAATGGCCTAGCAAGAAAAAAAAAAGAAAAAAGAAAGAGTTTTAAGACGAGCTTATTGCCAAATATGACTTTGGGTCTTTTGATACATAATTTGATGTTACACTCATGTTACACTACTTAGGTGATTGACAAGTGTACTTGTCTTTGGATACATAGTTAGTGGGTGTACACTTGTCAATCAATTAGTAGGTGTAACATAATTGTAACACCAAATTGTGTAACAGAAGACCCAAAGTCGCCAAATAAGCTACCATTAATTCGAAGGTAGGAGCTTCATGCGAAGGCCCTTCGAAAGAAATCATTTCTTTTTTGTCTCCTATAGTGGAAAAAGTAAGACTTTTTATGTCACTTAGAAGAAAAAAGGGCCTCACAATTTGGCCTTGGCCATTTTTTGCAAGTTGAAGGCGATATAACTTTTCAACATTTTGGGGTAAATGATCAATATTTTGGTATAAATTTTCAGCATTTTGATATAACTAATTTTCCCTTCAAAACCACATCATTTTTTTGGTTTTTTTTCATTTCAAATTTGGTTCAAATGGCAAGATCTCAGCGATCCATTTTGCCACAATAAATCATGGCCATCAAATTGTGGCAAGTGAAAATTGTGAGGCCTCTCATCCCTTATATAGTTATTGAGTTTTATTGGGCTTGTCAATAACATATTCTAATTTTTTGTAAAAACTGAGTTAAAAATCAATTTTTTTATTTTAATTTAAAAAATAAAAAACTAATGTAAAGAAAAGAAGTTAAAAAATTTAAAAATAGATTTTTTTTCAAAATAAAAAACTAAAAAATTATTTGTCTCTAATAATAAGCTATTTAAAATTGGCCCATAGTCTATTATTAAGTTCGAAATTTGAATGCCTAGCTTGTGAAATAAATTGTTAAGTTGCAGTTTCATTTTATAATTAAGATTCAATAAATGAGAACATAACTTAACAGAGCACGAGGCCTAGCAAGTTGGCTTCATGCTAGTTCGGACAATTTGAACGCAGTGTAAGTGATCAGTGAAGATCTGTAATTAGTCAGTGAAGATATATAATTTATCAGTTAAAATTTGTAATCACTTTTTACCCCAAAATGATTATCATTTTTTGACTCCAAATTTGGCCAACATTGCTCAATTTTAACTGTCTATTTTCACTTATTAAATCAAAGACATCAATTTAAAACAAATTTACTTGTGACGCCCCTTAGCCTAACATAGCCTAACAGAACATAAAAGATTTTTACCTACTATATACAAAGGTAATACCCAGGCAGGAGAGCTGCCCACGTGTTGAGCCATCATTGGATGTTGGAAATCTCTTTTCTGATGTTGGAAGCTCTTTTAGAGTAGCAGAGGATGGAAAGACTTGTGTGTCCTGCTCAAAAAAACTGAAACGGTTAATAGTTTTCTACTGTTTTGGGTTTCTTTTGTAATTTTGTCTTGCATTGTCTGCATGTCTTTTAGAGGAGTGGAGGGTCAAATGACTTTTGTGGCCTTGTGAAAAAGCTAAGCTGATGAATAGTCTCAAACTATTCGAGTATTTGTTTGTAATTTCGCCTTGGCCTGCATTTGCTTTCTGAGTTTGTTTTTATTTTTTGGCCAAATTACGATTTCATCCTTCCTTAGACAATTGGGTATGCTAACAGTTGTTAACTGTTAAGGGCTTCATTTGCCATTTTATGGTCTCTCCTTTTATATATTAGTTGTAATTGTAATATTAGGACAATATTACAATTTATAACAAATCTACATGAATATGTAGGTAAATGCATGCATGTAATATTTACAAATAAAAATCTAATCTAATGCTATGATTTCTACTATTCATTATTTAAAAAATTTGAATAGTCTTCTTAAAAATAAATTCGCATGCGTTTACTTTTAATTAGGAAAATTTAAACTTGAAAGTCTTTTAGGAAACGGAAGTTTGTAGCTGGGGAAGATAAAAATAAATGAAAATAAAGTAATCTAATGGGGTCAAGTGATTACGGTTCGAGATGGCGTTTGGGAGCTGCTTTAGATTACTTAATGGGCCAGCCATCATTGAAGTTTGGTTTAACGCATATACAGTTGGTGAACTCGGCTGCCACTTTTTGCTTTTATTGCCAAAGTACCTCTTTATCCTATTCTTGAAAGTCGTTTCAGCTAAGCATTTCTTTCTATTTGTGTCATTTTGTAATTGTACATCTTTCATTAATTTTTTTTTTCACCGTCCATGCTTAGACCCGTTTGGTGTTGCTTTTGGACAATTTCTAACTGTGTTACCCTGTTCTGTGTCAGTTCCAACATCCACCTACACGGCTGTGGTTGCCTCAAAGCTTTGCAACCAAGGGATAAGGGCTTTGTTCTTCAACCAAAACCCTCCTCAATTTCCTGTCTAATCTTGTTCCATTTCCGCACTCTCAGTTCAGCTGCACCATACTCTATAGTTTCTCTTAGGTCTTTAACCTTTCCTATAATTGAGGGATCCTTCGGATAAATCTTCACCTGTGGATTTTGTACCTCCATTTTGTCCCAGGCATTAAATCATCCAAGGCTAGATTTGATGGAGCTGATGAAATCTCCTATTTTTTGTTACCTATATTTTCAGTTCATCTTGGCCGTTGGATCATACTTACTATCCGGATTTTTAGCAAGATTTGTTTTGTATTATCATCCCAAAATTTGTAGGTTTGTGCTCAGCCATACTTTGTCAGGCTTTTTGGTGATATGTATTCCAACCTATCTTTGATGCTTGTACTTTCAATTCACCTTGGCCTTTGGATCATACCTACTATCCAAATTTTCAGCAAGATATTTTTTTAACCTTTGTCCTAAAATTTTGCAGTTGTCTGCTCAACATCATTATACGGCCCAATGCAAACGGTGGCTAAATCGCTTCCTTCCAATAATATCAATTTTTCTTCTTAGATCTTCATCTTTATACCTTTATGCGTGTATATTTTTTTTTTCTCTGTAGCTTTCTTTTCTTTTTCTAGGATTTTATGGACTCGACTATTATAGATGCGCGGTGCCTTTGGTTTTCATCATATTTTTTAGATTGCAAATTTCAGTTTTAATTTCCTGTTTTCCCTGTTTATCTGATTTAGGTTTTTATTCCTTTGCCATTTGACCGCTCTCGTATTTGTTGGTGTGCTTGTTGCAGTGTGTAAGGAGCTTTCTTTGGTCTTGTCCTTCTAGGTTTGTCACACGGCCATATGTCATCTTTTCATATAGATCTTTGAGATATGGTGCTTTTTATTATTTGTCAACATCTTTGTTACTCTTTTTTCCTGCAGTGTTATTAGGTTGTTTGCCACATTGGTCTTGCCGGAAAAAAAGTAAAACATTAGTGAATCATGTTTGGCAGGTGGTACCTCGGTTACAAATGGGGTGCCGGACAAGCATGAGTACCTGCAGCTGAATTTTCTCTGTTTCTTCCATTTGTTTTGAAAGTATCATCAATTGCCTGAATTTCTTTGTTTTCTGAGTTTAGTTGATTTTTTTTTCATTCTTTTGTGCTTTCATATCTTTTTGTTTAGAGTTTATAATCTTTATGTTTTGTTCTTTTGTAAATGTACTTTTTTTTTTTTGGTGTAAATATGCCATGTTAGATCCAGATTTTTGGTTTAGTCAAGAAAGATCCTTTCAACTTCTTTGAGCACTACTGATTACTTCAATCTGTAATATTAATTTTAACCTATTTTCCTCTTTATTGTGGCCTAATTAGTGTTTTCTGTGTAATGTTTTTTGCAGAAGGATCTATCCAAATACACTAACCGACCAGGTATGTCTTCAATTTTTTTTTGGGCTTATACAATTTTTTAAAATTAAATATAATTTTTTTAGTTTCAATATTTGTTTGCTCTCTGTGGTGGCAAGATTGCTAATTTTCCTCTTAATTATCAAATGTTTATCCTTTTGCTCCTGTTATAATAGGAGCTGTAGTATGAATTATGAGTATTTGTCAAATTTTTAATATAGACTAGATTACCAGGATAAAGTACTAAAAGGTGAACAACCAATTGGATACTTCTCGCGTTTGCAAATTGGACACTTGGATACTAAAATTCTCTCTTAAAAAGTGAAAACAACTTGAATTCTTTATACAGTAAAAGTTGTTCAATCAGCTTGTCTCATACTATCTCCCCCAAAGTTGATTGCAAAAATAGGTTCTAAATATTCCTTGTTAATCCTTAACCACTCTACTGCATGCAATCTTCAATACTTTCCTTGCCTCGGAAACCTTTTCAAACTTTTTAGATAAAATATGACTTCCAAAAAGAAATTTAATGCTACAAGATTTGTATTTAGAAAATAGATATTTAAGCAATTTAAAGCAACACAGTACCTGTATTTTGCAGGTACCAAATTTGTGACTTGGCAAGAAATGGATGATTTTGTAAATGAAAAAATAGTGACTACTATGCCAACCTTTGTTCTTAGATCACATACACAAACAATTCCCTCTGATACGTTGGAGATAGCGAGTCTATGGTGAGTTTATTCTTCTTCAACTGAAGCACTAGAATTTTAATTTTCTGTCAGACATGTTTCACTACTTATTTCACGCTATCAGTTTTAGAATACAGCTTTTTCCTTTTGTATGTAATATATGTATATTGGCATTCTTTGCCAACCAGAATTATTTCAATCTTTTTTAGTTGTTCAATTATAGACTGTGTTGCTTGTGTCCACTTTTTTTATCAATTATATGAACTCAATATACTAGTCTTTGTTATCACATGACTCAATAATCATGTGAAATATGACTTTACAAATTTCAAAAATTTGCCTAATTGTCTCCCGGTTTTGTTAATGGCTAATTCTCAGTTTTACAAATATGGACTCAATATTCAACAAATAATTCTGTACTTTATCCTGCAAATTTAGCCTAACACTATTAGTCTTGCTCAATATAATTGTTGCCGTTTAACCCATTGACTTCCAACTTAATAGTGCTACTTTAATATAAATGCTCATTTTTCTACTATTAGATCTTACACATCGATATTTGCTTGCTCATATAGTAACTCAATACAAGAGCTTATTTCCTGAATAGTGGGCAGTGGCTGCGCATGGCACAGCCAGCCCCACCTAGTGATAGATATAACGCAACAACGGCATATGCTTTCGACGATATCCACGTAGTATCCATGTAGTGCCAGTGTAGATTTGGTTGGAAATTTTGACATGCCCACCGATTATAGCGCCGCGGTTTAGGATGATGCAACACGAGTTACTAAGGCATAGTTAAATGAGCGTTCAAAAAATAACATTGAGGGGGTGTTTGGTTTAGGGGATTAATGGGTATCAGTAGTATTGATATCAATTGTTGATGTTTGGAAAACAACAATTATAATGAAAGTGATTATTTGGCGTCTTTATGATTTTTTCAAAATATTATTCTATTAAACTTATCAACCCTTTTGGATGAATGATATCTATTTCACTACTAAACCAAACATGTTGGGAAGAATTATTAAAACCCAAATAATAGTAAGGTTAAGGATTATAATTATTGATAGTTATTAAACATTTTTTAAAATATTAAAAAATTAAAATAAAGAAGGGAAGACACCGCTGATCAAAGGGTGTACCCCTTTTTATATGGTAAAATAATGAAATAGATCTTAGTTATTAAAAATATGAGTTTTTCCTTTTATAAAAAAAATATTGATAGTCGATATAATTGTAAGAGGAGAAACTACCAGATTAATGGTGCTCTTCGTTTAAAGATACTAGTGATAGTGTATGTGATTTGATAATATATATATATATATATATATAAATTTTATCAGATAATATAACATAATGAGGTATCTTTAGTTAATTATTTATATAGGAGCAGTTAGTTTTAAAAAATAAATTGCTGTAACTATCTGATTTTAAAGAGATAGACCACCAAAATAATTGATGCTCTTCCTTTTAAAATAATAAGATATTAAAATGTTTAAATCAAAATTGTTTACCATGTAAGCTAGTCACTACAAGAAATTTAGCTTTTACCTACACATCAAATTGTTACACATAATATGTGTGGGTAAATATAATAAGAATAATTACTATATATTTGGCATTTATTAAGTGTAGATAAATACCTATAGTTTCATATAAATTTGGTGGGAGTTTTTCCCTCCATAATTAGGGATTGGCTGCATTCTCAAAATTTTTATAATGCTGACGTGGCTTTATTGTTATTTATATTAAGTGTAGGTAAAAGTTTTCTGTTACACATAAAATTGATGGGAGAATTTTTCCCAAACTTTAGAAATTGGCGGTATTATCAATTTTTTTGAAATGCTGACGTGGTTTTTCTGTTATTTATATGAAGTGTAGGTAAAAGTTTTCTGTTACACATAAAATTGGTAGGAGAATTTTTCCCAAAATTTTGAAATTGGCGGTATTATCAAATTTTTTGAAATGCTGACGTGGCCTTTTTTGTTATTTATACTAAGTGTAGGTAAAAGTTTTTCGTTACACATAAAATTGGTGGAAGAATTTCCCCCAAAATTTTGAAATTAGCAGTATTGTCATATTTTTTGAAATGCTGACATGGCTTTTTTGTCATTTATACTAAGTGTAGGTAAAAGTTTTTCGTTACACATAAAATTGGTGGGAGAATTTCCCCCCAAAAATTAGAAATTGGCGGTATTATCAAATTTTTTGAAATGATGACATGTCTCTTTTGTTATTTAAATTAAGTGTAGGTAAAAGTTTTCTGTTACACATAAAATTGGTGGGATTAATTGTCAAATTTTTTGGAATGTTGATGTATTTTTTTCTCGTTAATATTACCTACACATAAGTAAAAATGTCCCGTATGTGTGGGTAATACTATAATATTTTCAATTTTTTAGAAATGCTGATGTGGTTTTTCCTTTGTTTTATTATTCACATATTGCCACATTAGATGTAAATATATTACATGCACAATTACAAATTTGTCCACATTTCTTTAAAAAATTATTATTGTTAATATCTTAGAATTGTTAACAGTAGAGGTTAATTTTGTAAATATCTATTTCTATATAAAAATTAATAAAAAAGTCAAAAGGAAGAACCAACAACTACAAAAAAAAATGATCATTAGTGACAACATTTTTCAGTGACAATATAGCTATAAAGTCATTAACTATGACATAGTCTGATACTTATCATTGGTTTGATGCAGGCTTAATAAATGCACCAAAAATGGGGCCCAAGGTAATCGCCTAACTGACACAAGCTGAATAAATGTATTAAAAATTGAGTCCAAGGTAATAGCTCAACCACAACTCCAACAAATTAAAAGGCTAAGGACCAAGCCCCATACTTCTAAAGTGAAAGATCTATTTTAGCTAGTTAAAAAACTTTTATTTTAAAAAATAGCACCAGACTCTGGTTGACGATAATAATATCAAATACTGGAAAACAGAGAATTTTTCTCTTCTTGCACATTGTAAACAAAATTTAGTATTTAATCCTGAGAAATAAAAAGCACAAATCTAACATAGAAGTCTATCAAACAAATATTGAAATTAGTATTTTTACCCTTCAAAATAAATTTATGCATAATTGTATAAAATTCATATGGTTATCTTATTAGGGGCCCTCCTATCCCCACTCTTCTTTTTTTTTCTCCTCCTGAGAAAGAATTTCCCAAAATTCAAATTTAACTGATATCCCTTCAAACCCAGAAATCAGGGTATGCCTCGAGTCACTGGAAGCAACCTAGGCAAGGTGAACGGTGTGATAAAGGGGATGATGTCACTACCCTCTAACCTTTTCGGACAACCACTCCAAATTGTCTTTACAACTTGACTAATTTCTATATATATATATATATATATATATATATATAGTAACTTTTTTTGACAACAATTGCATGTTGTCACCGAAGTTGGAATATATATCTAAAGCATTAGTGACAACCTATGTTATCACTGAAGCTACACATATACACATGCGCACACACAAACATGAGCATGTGTATCTATTGTGTGTGTATACATATACACACACACAATATGTATATATTTGTGCGTACACATTTATATATATACACATATAAATGTAGTTTTTATATATACACATGTATGCATATGTGTACATATATACATACAAACATACATACATATAATGTGTGTGTGTGTGTATTTATATGTATATGCATATATGTGTGTGTACAAACTATAGACACCAAATTTTGACACACCCTTTATAATAAAAATATGTCTTTTTACTTCATCTAGGGGTACTTTTATTTTTTGGAGGTCAATTGCAATTTTTGTGTATATTGTGACTTATTAGTCTATCAAGTGTAAAATAGTAATTTTAGCATGTAAATACCTTTTAATTTTATTTTAATTTCTAAATTCTCATTTTTTGTATTTTTTATCATTTTTATATTTTGAATAATTTTTTCAGAGTCATGTAGTATTTATTAAATTTTTGGTATTTTCTAAATTAAGGGCCCATTTTCCAAAGCGCCCTCTTTTATTAAAATTTTCATGTGAAAAATTTTACATGTGAATTTCATATACTTTTAGATTTTTGGTAAAAAATTTCGTGATTTTTAGAGGTCATTTGGTATTTATTTAATTTTTTATCTTTTTATTTATTAAAAGCACGTCTCCCAAAAATATTTTAATGTTAAAATTGTCTAGTGAGAATTTTAGTATATGTGTTTTGTGTGGTAAATTTTTGTAATTTTTAAAATTTATTTAATATTTTTTGCATTTTCCGTAAACTTTTGTGATATGTGACGCATTTCCCAATACTGCATCAATATGGAATTTTTATAGTGAAGTTTCTTTTTTTGTGCAATGTTAAATTTTATTATTATTTTTTAATTTTTAAGGAGTCCAAGTATATTTGATTTAGTTTGATTTAGTTTTATTTTCCTCACAAAAAAAAAAAAGAAAAGCGAACAGGCTGCGCTAGTGCTACAGCTATCAAAACAGCTTCTATAATCAGACACATCGGCACATTCCTCTCTCAGCCCACTCTCACTTCACAAACTCACAATCTTCACTGCACTCTCAATCTCTTCCTTATTGCACACAGACGCACAAACTTCAACTCTCACTCTTGGCTCCCTCAACACATAGACATTACACTTTCTTCTTCACTCTCACCCTCACTGCACCTGCACCACACCATTGCACACAACTCACTTCTCTCCTTCTCAGCTCACTCAAAACACACACGATTCACTTCCTCATCCTTTGCACTCTCACAGCCAGACATATTCACACACTTACACTCACGCACTTGCACAAACACCTTTTACACACACCCCATTCACGCACATCACAAACACACACATAACATCAAACATCCACAATCACACACACAAATCACACAAATTTCTCTTGGCAGACTCACCCACACAAACGGTCCGACAATTGCCCATAAACACTTTCAAATCACCAAGAAAAAGCTCCCAAATCACCAGAAAAACAACTACTCAAATAGCTGCAAAAACAGCTCAAAATTAGACCCAAATGAGTCCCCAAAATCTGCAAAATCAGCCACCAAAAGAGCAGCAATATTAACACCAAAAACCTGCACAAAACAACCAGAAAAATAGCCACAAATTCTGTAAATACAGTAGCCAAAATTAGTCAAAATTGCAGCCAAATCGCAGCCTTATAGCAGCCAAAATCAGCCACTGTCATACCCATAATAACTTCACAATCAGCCCATAAACCACCCCCAAATCTGCTCAAAATGTAGCCAAGGACAGCCCAAAAATCATCCAAAATCGCAGCTCAAAGGAACACCCCAACAACAACCCCTCAATCAGTCCATCAGCCACCCAAATCCAATTTGAATCACTGCAGTAGCAGCTTCTACCAGCTGCCAAACGGCTCCACATCCAGTCTCCTCACCACCAGTCACCGCCGACGCCCCAAACACAACAGTCACCCACAGCCAACCTTCACATCTCCTCCATTACCCTCTGACACAGGTAAATCTTCTCCCCTTTCCTTCAATTCTTTTAATTTGTCATTTAATTACTAAGATAGATGCATATGGTGATATATTGGATCATGAAATCTGAGGTTTGGTTAGTGATTTAAGTGACCTTGAGAGGTGGATTTGAAGACTGGGGGTTTAAACCTTAGAGAAAACCGATTAAGAGAGAAGAAGGGAGTGAGAGAATGGAAAGATATTGGAGAGAGAGAGAGAGAGAGAGAGAGAGAGAGAGAGAGAAGAAAGACAAAAAAAAAGAGAGAAAGAAGCTAAGAGACGAGAGAAGAAAGAAGCTGGAAGAAAAAATGAGAAAAAAGAGAGAAATAGAAAAAAGAAAGAAAAGAGAGAAAGAAGGAAGGAAGAATAAAAAG
>CM045557.1:6555948-6612632 GCA_024721245.1 Mitragyna speciosa
TCAATTGTATATATGTATTATTTACTTACACATACAAATACTTTTAACCACATATAGGTGAGGTTACATTAACATAGGCAAACTTTGCCCACACATACAGGTTCCTTTACCCACACATACAAATGCGTTACCTACAAATACAGTAAATTTTATCTACACATATTGATGCTTTTGCCCACACATATGAAGTGTCCACCAATATATGTATGAAATTTACTCACACATTGTGAAATTTTTACCCACATATTCTATACCTTTTACCCACACATTGTACACACTTTACCCACACATATGACCAAAGTTTTATTTACACATAGAAAAAGGCATGCCACCTCACATGCCACGTCTATGCCACATCACATGCCACGTTATCATACACGTCATACAAAATCTGCCAATAGGGAAGCTTCGTCACGATCCACGTCATCATCCACGTCATCATCCATGTCATCGTCACACGATCGACAACCAAATTATCTACACATACTGTATATATTTACCAACATATATATGTGTAGGTATAAGGTTTACTTTTACCCACACATAAAAATATGTGTGGAAAAAAATATTTCTCTGCAATCCGATAGAGACACATGCTAACATTTATTTTTTGTGTAGGTAAAGACATTTGTTGACACATAATTATTTTTTCCCCACACATCATGTGTGTGGGTAAAAGCTTAATTTCTTGTAGTGAGTGCAACTGCAAGTAAGGCGTTCATCAGTTGATTGTTAGTTATTTTAGTTATCTCTTTTTTTTTTTTTTTTTGACACTTCCATTTCTTGTAGCTTTAACAATTTCCTTTATTTGCTTTTTGGTCTTTTTTCTTAGCTTTTCTTCTTTTGAAAGCATGCGCTACATTTATAATAGAGTATATAATAATGATGTATTTGGGAAATTGCATGGTCTAGTCTAATAATCAAGCTTATGATTAGCTGATAATATTAGTACCATTTAGGACTTTTGAATTAGATAGAGGTATACGACAATATTTTGCTTTAGTATATCAGATATATAAAAAGGTACAAAGGAACAGAAAAATAGTCAAACCCAACTGATTAGTTTATATTTGTTTACATTGTAGAGATTCTAAAACACTGGACTACCAAACTGCAAATCGAGAGTTTGACGTAATTATATTGTTGTGAAATACTTTGAAAACTTTTCATTTAAAGATATTAGTGATTGTGTGTGTGTGATTTTATAAAAAATCATAAATATGAATTTAATTGGTTAATAATATTATGAGTATTTTAGTAATTATTTATTTAGGAAGAGTTATTTTTAAAAATAAGTTGTCGCTAGTTAGATATAGACCGCGAAAGCAATTGATCCACTAGTCCCTTTAAAATAGTAAGATTATATAAGCTAGTGCAATTGCAGTTCATTTTTAATATTATGTTAACTTCTTAATTATATTAGAAAGTAGGCACGTGCAGGCTTGCCCGAGTTCAATTTGATGAAGGAATTATTGAATTTTAACTAATATTTTATGTAATGTTACGCTATGTTTGTATATTAAGTAGTATTTTCTTTTTAGAAAATTATATATTTTATCCAATTATATTACTTTTTTATTGACTTCATGTTCAGAAGTATTTTCATTATCATTATCATGCTCATTTGGAACCCGAATTATGCTTGATGTTACCCCTTTTTTGGTGGACGCTTCCTTTCTTGTAGCTTTAGCAATTTCTTATTTTGTTTTTTTGATTTTGTTCTTAGCTTTTCTTCTTTTTGAAAATATGCTATATGAAAGAATATATAATAATGATGTATTTGGCAAATTGCATGGTCTAGTGTAATAATCAAGCATTGTGATTAGCTGATTATATTAGTATCAGTTAGGACTTTTGTATTAGTTAGAAGTATATGATAATATTTGCTTTAGTATATCAGATAAATAAAAAGGAAAAAAAGAAACAGGAAAAAAGTCAAACCCAAATGATTAGTTTATATTTGTTTACTTTATAAAGATTCTAAAAATACTTTCGCTAACCTAAATGCAAATCAAGAGTTTGACGTAATTAAATTGTTGTGAAATACAAGTGGATTGAAATCTTTTCATGTATACATATTTGGATTGAAAATCAGCTTAAGAAAAGAATTATGTTTATAAAATGCTACATTCTTTTATGGTCTTTTTTCGTATCAAAACCATGTACCAACATCCTGAATTTGCAGCTACAATATTGACATGAACCCATAGTGTTTTATCCTATGGACATGTAACTAAAATGTTTTTGTTCAAAATCTTCATTCCAAGTAGTTATTTATACCCAAAATTCAGGACTTGCCTACCTATTTCCTCATTTACACTACCAAAAGTGATAAAAAGAAGTTACATAGGCATATTTTTGTTTCTCTTCAGGCTTAGATCTAAGCGAGAAAGATGATGAACGTTCCAAGTTTTAGCAATCTCTTTGCTTTTTTGGTTCCATCTGAAAACGAAAATAATGATATGACTGCCAACGTCCTAGAAAGAGGTAGTGTTTGGAGGGCCGGTACGGTGATTCCATTAACAACTAGGGAATTAGATGGGTACTTCGGCCCAAGACGTTTTCAATTGCATCAATTAGCCTGCTGATATTCTTCATGCAATTCGAGAATGTCATTGGGCCTCAGAGATTTGGAAGAGTTTTCTTAAGCCTTCAACCCAGTCCCATTTCAAAGCTTTACAACTTACATAATGGTTAGATTGGTCTCCATTTGATGATCTTGGAAAATTTCATGATTTAGATTGTGACACAACATTTCGGATAAATATTCAACATATTTGATATTGGAAAAATCTGTTTGTTCATTTTCGTCAAACTTTACCACTTCATAAACATGTTAAGTTAATTCGGACTCATGTTAGAGAAGTGCTGACAGTTTTTCACATTTGCACTTCAATACATAGAGCAGACATCTTGTTAAAGTGGAATTTTTCAAATTGGGTTAGAATAAATTAAACACTGATGGCTCCGTGTAAAAGTATCACCAGCTCAACATAGAGTAGCTTAACATGAGGCAGCTCGACTGGAGCAGCTCAACATAGAGCAACCACACATGCAAGCACAAGTCTTCAAGAAAGTGGAACAAGCTTATTCAGATGCGATCCATGTGCAGAAGAGACAACTAAGCATAACAGATTTTGAGTAATTCCCAAGCAATTGTAGATAGACATCAGTTAGTTAGGAATTTTTTGTTTTCTGTAATTTTTAGTTTTTAGACACTTGTCAGATTTTAATTAGCTAGGAATATGTATATAAACTGATTGATGTATCATTTTCAGATTGAGAGAATATACTGATCTTTTCTCCATTTTATTGTTTACTTTTCTTCATGGTATCAGAGCAGAAAGAAGCTTAAAGCTTTCTGTTTTTTTTTTCTTTAAACCAAAAATGGCGAATCCAAATACTGTTGTGGAAAACTCAGCTGCACAGTATAATGAAGATTCCTCTTTATCTTCATAGCTCAGACCATCCAGGAATGGTCTTGGTTACCTCACCTTTGATAGGGGGTAACTATCTCAGCTGGAATAGATCCATTAAAATAGCTTTAGGAGCAAAATTAAAGCTAGGATTCATTAATGGAACTTGCGAGAGACCATCTGCTGAATTCCTCAAAATCGAAGCAGTGGGAAAGGGTAAATTGTATGGTGAGGTCTTGGATTTTGAATTCAATCTCAAAGGAAATTGTGGAAGCATTCATTTATACGACTTCTGCAAAGGAGTTGTGGGATGAACTACAAGAAAGATATGGGGAATGTAATAGGCCCTTATCTGTATCAGATTCAAAGGGAGATTAGTGGTATAACTCAAGGGAAGTCAAAAGGTAGAGAAGTATTATACAGGCTTGAAGAAGCTTTGGGATGAGCTTGCTTGCTTAATGCCCATGCCAACATGCACCTGCAGAGCAGCAAAAGAGGTTCTAGAGTTAACTTCCTTCAATAGATTGATGCAATTTCTTATGGGCTTGAATGAAGCCTATGATCATGTTAGAAACCAAATTCTGAGTTATGGATCCACTACCTTCTGTCAATAAGGCCTATTCTATGGTTTTGAGTGTAGAAAAGCAGAGGAGATGTGCACACTTTATTTCCAGAAAGGACTAAAAATATGGCAATGAATGTGAAGGGGCAGATGGCTAGAACAGAAGCAGGAGGAAGGAGCTTTGGAAGAGGAAATTCAGGAAGCAGCAGGAAGAGGCAGGAGGCAGAAGGACTGGAACTTCAAGTAAAGAAAATCAACATTGTGATCATTGTAACATGAATGGTCACACACGAGATACTTGTTTTAAAATACATGGGTATCCAAAATGGTACAGTAATTTGAGGGAGCAGAAGGCAAGGAATTTTGGTAGAAACAGGAAGATGGTAAACATGGCAGACACTCCAATGGATGCAGAAGGAGAGTACACACTGACTGATACAAATGATAGAATGCAAATGACAAACATAACATCAATAGTCCAACATAAACTATTCAAGATACTTAAAGGAAAAATGCCAGTTGATAACCACAACCAGGTGAATTTCGCTCATATCAGGGACTTTGCAGGTATGAAATCTCATTATTTTGCTTTTATTATACTTGATTATGTGAAACCTGGCACTTGGATTTTAGACACTGGTGCTAGTAGTTACATGTGTTCTAATTTAAATTTGATCAATAAACCTCAGCCCACGAATTGCTATACTCCTATGTTCTTACTTGATGGTATTGTAAAGCAAGTTAAACACATCTGGAACAGTAAAACTCCACAGGAACTTGCACCTGAAAGAAGTCCTACATGTACCAACCTTTAAGTATAACTTGATATCTGTTTCAACCCTAGCCAAATCAAAACAAATTCGAGTGATATTTTATCCCTAGTTATTGTTTGTTGCAGGACCTACAGAATGAAGAGACAGTAGCAGTTGGTAAGCTTGTAGGGAAGTTGTATGTGTTGGATAGTTCTAGCTTCCTAGTTAGAGAGGGACGAGGTTGTAGTCATTTATTGAGTTGTTTCAAAACTTCATATAATGACTTCAGCTTTATGAATAAAATTTTTGATGTTTCTATTTCTGATTGGCATAAGAAACTTGGAACACCCATCCTTGCCTGTGTTACAGCATTTGGATTTTATAAATACCAACTTAACCAAGCCTGACTTGACTACTCTACAAGGATGTGAAGTATGTCACAAGTCTAAACAGCATAGACTCTCATTTCCCATCAGCAAAACAAGGTCTGCAGAAACTTTTCAGATCTTACACATTGACCTTTGGGGACCTTATAAACAGCATTCCATTATTGGCACTCCTTACATGCTCATCATAGTAGATGATTTTAGTAGAAGCACCTGAACCTTCATGATTACCCACAAAACTCAAGTTGTCTCTACATTAAAGGAATTCTTCACCCTCATAAGAACACAATTTAAAAAAGGAGTAAAGGTGATCAGGACTGACAATGGAACTGAGTTCACCAGCCTAGAAGTGTCAGACACTTCTCAGAGAACTAGGAATTATACATCAAAGGTCATGTGTATATACACCTCAGCAAAATGGTGTTGTGGAGAGAAAACATAGGCATCTTCTTCAAGTGGCTAGATCACTCATGTTCCAAGCCAATTAGCCTTCCAAATTTTGGCCCTTTGCCATCTCATGGCTACTTACATAATAAATAGATTACCTATACCACTCCTGAATTGGCTTACTCTATTTGAACTACTTTTCAACCAAAAATCAGAATATTCCAATCTTAAAATTTTTGGATGTCTATGTTATGTGACCAAGACTTTACCTCATAAAGACAAGTTTGAACCTCAAGCACATAGATGCGTATTCATTGGATACAGTCATGGGCAAAAAGCATATAAAGTATATAACCTGAACACGAACAAGATAGAAGTCAGTAGAGATATAGTCTTCTGTGAAAACTCATTTTCCTACTTGGAACCTAAAGAACCAGACACTGTTGTGCCATTACCAATGGTTCCTACTGACATCCATTTTAAACCTCAGGATCCAACAGAAAATTCACAGAACACCTCAACCTCTATTAATAATGACACAGGAACTGAAGCAGGAACTGATATAGAAATTTTAAACTCTATGGATACACAAAGAAAGGAATAGCTAGAAGTTCAGAGAAGACGTTTAAGAGCCAAACATAGACCTGTTTGGATGGAAGATTACATAGCAAACACAATTTCAGAAAAAGGCTTACATATTGCTACTGCTACTGCTAAAACAAGCCTGAACAAAAAATTTTCTTCAAAACATACACCAGTTACCTTTCCCTTCCAAATTTCATCAAATTTAGATATGGCAAATGTGTCTTTTCTAGCAAACTTGTCTAATGTGCAAGAACCACTATCATATAAACAAGCTAGTGAAGAAAAAGAATGGGTGAGTGCCATGCAAAAGGAGATTGATGCTCTGAAAAATAATGATACTTGAGAACTAGACAGAATTACCAAAGGGAAAGAAAGCCATTGGCTCAATGTGAGTATACAAGGTAAAACTGAGGCCAAATGGAAAGATTGATAGGTTCAAGGCAAGGTTAGTCGTCAAGGGGTATGATCAGGTTGCTTGGAGTTGATTACCAAGATAGCTTTTCACCTATTGCCAAATTGGTCACATGTCAGACTGCTCCTTGCCATAATAGCAGCTAAAAACTTGGTTCCTACATCAACTAGACATTAACAATGCCTTTCTTCATGGTTCCCTAGAAGAAGAAGTTTATATGACACCACCTGAAGGGCATACAAAGTCAGTTTCAGGACAAGTACGCAAGCTGAAAAAAGAGCATTTATGGACTTGAAGCAAGCTTCCAAATAGTGGAATGAAGAGTTCAGCAGAAAGACTCAAAGATTTTGGGTCTCAACAGTCCCAAAATGACAACTGTCTGTTCAACAAGAAAAATGGAGGTAATTTTACAGTGTTATTAATCTATGTAGATGATGTGCTGGTTGCAGAAAATAGCATGGAGGAAATTCAACATCTTAAGGCCTATCTACATAAAATGTATACTATTAAGGATTTGAATGAAGCAAGATATTTCCTAGGACTGGAAATTGCAAGGAACTGAGAAGGGAATATATGTCAACCAAAGGAAATATGTGTTGGATATAATAGATGATGTGGGGTTAATGGGTGTCAAACCAACCAGGACACCTATGATAAAGGGAGCAAAACTGACAGTACAAGATGCAGAGGAATATGAGGATCCACAACAGTACAGAAGACTAATTGGAAGATTACTATACTTGAACTTCACACGACCTGATATAACCTATGGGCTTCAACAGTTGAGCCAGTTCATGCAGTCTCCTACCAAACTACATTGGCTTACTACAGTGCATTTGCTAAAATACACCAAAGGGACTCCATCACAGGAATTGTTTTTCTCTTTTGATAATTCCTTTATCACTGCAAGGATACTCAGATGCAGATTGGGCATCATGTTTGGACACCAGGAGATCTCTTACTTGGTACTATATTTTTCTTAGAGATGCTCTAAATTTATGGAAGACTAAGAAACAACCAACCATTTCAAAATCTTTAGCTGAAGCAGAATATAGGAGCCTTGCTGCAACTGTCTGTGAATTGCAGTGGATCACCTATATTTTGTCAGACTTTGAAGTCAAGACTCATTTTCCTATTCCACTCCTATGTGATAACAAGGCTACTATACACATCATAGAAAATCCTGTCTTTCACAAAAGGACAAAACATCTTGAAATCGATTGCCATTTAGTGAGAAATAAGTACAAGGAAGGTTTCATTATCCCAAAGCATGTAAGTTCACAAAATTAGCTAGCTGATTTATTCACAAAGGCACTGGCAACATTGCAATTTGATAGTTTAGTGGGCAAGTTGAGCTTAGTGGATTATCACCAAGCTCCAACTTGAGGGGAGGATGTAAAAGTATCACCAGCTCAACATGGAGTAGCTCAACATGAGGCAGCTCGACTGGAGCAGCTCCACATGGAGCTACCACACATGCAAGCACAAGCCTTCAAGAAAGTGGAATAATCTTATTTAGATGCGACCATGTGCAGAAGAGACAACTAAGCATAACAGATTTTGAGTGATTCCCAAGCAATTGTAGATAGACATAAGTTAGTTAGGAATTTTTGTTTTCTGTAATTTTTAGTTTTTGGACACTTGTCAGATTTTAATTAGCTAGGAATATGTATATAAACTGATTGATGTATCATTTTCAGATTGAGAGAATATATTGATCTTTTCTCCATTTTATTGTTTACTTTTCTTCACTCCGCTACAAGCCCACCAGGACTAGCTCATAGTGGTGGCATTTTAAGCAATGATCAGGGACTTGGCTCTTTGGTTTTTCTATCAAAATTTGACATGAAGATTCCTTGATGGCAGAGCTTTGGGCTTTGTAGCAGGGTCTCCAAATTGCATGGGATGTATGGATAAGATATTTAGATGCTGAAATAGATCCTCAATTCAGCGTACATTTGGTTAAGACTGCATCTTCAGAACATACTAATTTTAACTTGATTAGGAAAATTCATCAACTGTTGAATCAGAATTAAATTTGTCATTAGAGATTACTCACTACTTTGACCCCCCAGATTTTTATTAAGCATCAGTTGTTTGTTGATGTAGTTGGTATGGCTCAGGTTAGATGTATCACTATGTGATTGGGTTTGGGCCTCCAAATGACAAACAGAAAAAAAAAGAAAATAGCCTGTTGATTCCTTGAGATGCAAGGTTAATTTTCTTATTGACCCTATCACTTGAAAAATGGAAACAAATTTTGATTTCTGAGACATATTGGGAGACAGAACCGAAGGCCAACAAATTGATGGCCATTAGTTGCGGGCCATAGGAAGACAAGTTCACCATCTACTGTACAAAGTATTAGCTATCCAATCCCGTATAATTTCATAAACTAAATGTACTTTTATAGTATGATAAGTGCGCATCGTATGGATGAGAAGTGATCCTTATCTAAAGTTGAGGTTGAAGTTCATGGTCTAATAGGGTGTGAAAAATGGTTTGCCTTGAGTGATTATTTCAGACGTAAGATTTTTCGTTAGTCATTTTTTGCAATAACTATTTAGGTTCTTAGGAGCCAACTTTAGTATGAGTACCTCATGCCATCCACCCATAGACATATGAAAAAAATGAGATGCTCAATCAAGTTCTAGTGATATACTTGAGGCGTATGGTAGATGAGAGGCCTAAGCAGTAGAATAATGTCTATCTCTTGCAAAATGGTGGCATAATACTACTCATCACACAGCCATAAAATGAGTCTTTTTCAAGCATTGTATGGTATCAAAATTCTCCACTTGCCTAGGTTCTTATTTGCATATCAATGTAGCTTCTACCGAAAAGTATTTGCTGAAAAAAGCATATACATTAGATTTGCCATTGAAACCTATCTCAAACTATGGCTAGAATGAAAACATTATGCTAATAGGAGGAGGACTGTGAGGGAGTTTGTTGTAGGAGATTTTGTATATCTCAAATTTCAACCTTATAGATAGGCCTTAATGGAATTTAAAAAGAATATAAAATTTGCAACTAGGTATTTGGCCCTTACTAGGCAATTGGAAGGATATAAATTTTTGCTTATTAGTTGAACTTGCATATCAGATCCAGGATGTATCATGTTTTCCATGTGTCATTGCTCAAAAAGAAGAGGGCAATGAAATTGTATAAGTCACTCCAACTACCACTTGTGGATCAAAAGGAAGGTTGATGGTGGAACCATTAGCTATTCTTTTGAAGAGGGGTTAACAATAAAAGTGCAATAGTTATGTTGTGATTGATAACTGTATGAACTCTAGAAAAGAGGATGCTATACTTGGGAGTTCACGAATTTCATTGAGGAGCATTTCCTTCTTTTCAAGCTTGAGGTCAAGTTCCAAGTTAAGTAATCCATTTTAAATGTTGATTAAGTGAGATAATTACTATCAGGACGATGTCATTTTGGTTTTAATTAGTAGTGTTATTTTGAGTTGAGAGATAAGATGGCGAGAGTGACACGTGGCAGCTTGTTAGAGGGTCTAGTAGAATTTGTTATGATCATTACTAGAATGGTTTGGCTGTGCTCTGCATAGATATTGCCCAGTAGATTGTTTAAGATGAAATCTCGCTTTCCTTGATTTCCATGGCAATAGTAGGAAGAGAAACTCTCCTCCTTTCTTTGATCTCCACGGATAGTAATCCTAAGAACAGAAAATGTAATAAAACAACAAAATTGTCACCTCATCAAGAGAACCAAATTCAATATCATGCAAGATGCCATTATCTTTTTATATGGAAGGTAGTCAACTTGGCATGAACTACAAAACTCAATTAACATTCTTTATCGAAAGTCACTTTAAAGCAAGATCCGAATAGTATGAGCAAAAATGAATGGTCGAAATAGAATATTAGATGTTGCGCATCAAAGGAAATCTAAAGGCTTGTGAGAAAAAAATTGACAAGCACAAAAGTCATATGAACCTAGTTGATGATCAAACACGCAAAGAGTGGATAGTAGAAGGAAAGTACAAGAAGAAAATATAGCAGAGCAAATTCAAGGAACCGATGAGAAAATGATTGCTATAATTGAGGAGAAATCCTTGAAAATTTGGCTTCATCTACCCACACTATCGAGGAGATCTTCTGAAGAATAAGAAAAGAAAAGAAATGGCAGAAGATTTCAAGAAAAAATAAGGTGGAGAATTTGGGACAAAAAGATGACGTGGATGGTATGAGATGGGCAAGGACAATCCTATCAAATTAGGGATTTGGTGCAGTCTCAGGCATGGAGCTGCACATTCTGCTCTCTCACAGTTAGACGGTAAAAAAAGCCACAAGGACAATGAGGACAGCCTGATTTGATAAAAGGAATGTGAAAGGACCAAAGACAACAAGCAAAATGACAGAAAAAACTTTTGAATAGTCATAAACTGTTCATTTCAAGAGTTAAGTTGAAGAGGGCATTACTGTAAGAACATGCAAAAAAGATGAATAAAAAAAGTAATATAATTTGATAATCACCAAAAGGGACACAAAGAAGGAAAAATTCTCGCGGTTTGATGTTTGAACGAAAGGACAAAAAAGTAATTTTGTTTTAGCTAAGCTTGCCCCATTGAGCCCTATGGAGCCTATCTAATACCTTTGTATAGAAACGGTAAATAAAGTATACAACTAAGAGTCCCTTTGGTTGTATGTAACATGTTTTTTTTAGATATTTATTTTCCTTCCAGCATAAAAATATGAAAAAGTACAGTCTTCATAGTGTAAATGATTAGGAATTTTTATTTGTATAATTACAATTTTTAACCTTTGTAGATTCATTGGATGTCACTACGGTCTTTGTGTTGTTTATGAGAAAGTAAAGTATCCAATATATTGTGGATTTGATTTCCAATTCTCTTTTTAATTGCTACTAATCATAAAGTAAGAAAATTAGTCTCATAGAAGATTCAGTATAGTTTTTACATCATGTAAACAAGGACATAGCAATTAATCACTAAATTAAGATTCTTAACTATTGGACTGTATTTGATTTTCAACCAACTAACCACATTATTTGATTATCAACCAAATAACTATAGTATTCTACAAACTCCAAAATTCAATACGAAACACTATTATGAAGAAACAAAAAAGACATTGACAAAACACGATGAGAGAGAGAGAGAGAGAGAGAGAGAGAGAGAGAGAGATAATTAATATTCTTACTTGACAATAGCAGCATATAATTAAGATCTAAAAACACAAGAAAAAGTTGTTAAGCTTCAGAAAATTGGTTAATTAAGCAAAACTAAACTTCAGCAAATAAATGATTGAATAACTGCAAAAACAAATGTGAATTCCCAACATAAAATGAAGTAAAATATATATATTTTTTCAATTGTTATAAAGTTATTTCTTGGGATCCAGGAATAAATTGAAAAACTATTATCTACTATTTTTTGTTTTGTTAAGCAAGAAACTAAAGGTGTTATAGAATGACTTTTTGTTGGGAAGTTAATTGTATTTTGAAAGATGAAAATATTTTTGGGTGTTTGGTACCAAGAAAAATTTTAAATACACTTATAAAAAAAAATTTTCAATCAAATAAAACAAACCCAATGAATTTTTGTTTTTACAATTAAACTTTTCATCTTTGCCTACTTCCTTCTACTCACCATTCCCTTTTCCAAAAAAATAAAAAATAAAATAAAAAAAACTCTCTAGGTTTGCCGATTTTAACATATAGCACTTCAGAATTTAGGGATAGCCCACCTCCCTAGTCAATGATAAGTTCTCATCCCCACAGGAAAGGAAAAAAAATTATCCAGTCGTATCTTCATTTGACATTAGAATTTTCAAATACTTGCAGGGTACTATGACTTCTTAACAATGAGAATAATTGATATTTAATGCTTTAGACGCCAAGATCCATCTGTAACCCATGCAATTAATTAATGGTAGTGAGAAAAATAATATTATGTAATTGTCATATTGTTATGGTTTGATGGGTTCTGATAATTTATCTTTTTGCACACTATATAAGCCACCGAATATGTTTTTAAAGATTTCTAATAATCAAAGCTTATAGTTTTGTTTTGTCTGAATCACTCTCATCTTCATGCCAAAAACTTCATATATAAGAAGTTTATCATAGCTATAGTTTGTTAAGTACATTTATTTGTTGATCAATTTAAGAGATTTATGTTTACAAAGCACGTTTATCAAATTTTTTATCAATATTGATGTGAAAATTTTATGTACAAAAAAGTAAATTTTTAAAGAGTTATAGGAGCATAAAATATTATGGAAATAAACTGGGTTTAGTTTCCACAACTTAAAGCAACAATGGGCTTGAAAAAAATAAAAAGATGTAAGGAAGAAAAATTGAAGTGGCATGTGCAATTTGCAAGTAAAATGCACAACAATTGCATAAAAAGGCTAAGCCCCAAACAGTAGCTTACTGTTTTGCTGTCCACTTGGCATGAATGGGCGATAACTATAACTTTTTATATATCTTGTACTAGAGGTGCTTGGTTGTATAAGGCACAATCTAGACCCTTCCAGAACTTTAGCTAGATTTAAAGTTACAAAAATTTGAGATCCTAGCATATAAAATGACAAAACCATTCAGTTAAAAAACAATTAGCTGAATAGTATTTTTCATTAGCTACCCCAACTCTATCATTAATATACAATAGTAAGAAATTACAATTGTCTTTCAAGTACTAGTAATTGCTTTAAATTATTTGCGAGGTCAAAATAAAAATTTAGATGTTATCATTGTCGTGCAAATAACCAGGCATATACACTATTGACGAAATATGACAAAGAACATCAGTGTAAAGGCTAAACTTCTAAATTCATCAACGACTGTAACAATTTATAAATTATTGTTGCTTCAAAAACTTGTTTTTAGCCTCCAACAAGAATGGATAGAGAAAATAAGAAGGCCAGAACTATTTTTTTTATGAGTTGGGTGGAATAGAGAGGACAGAAAAGAGATCAAAGGAGGGGAATAAAGATTTACTACATGCAAGAACGGGAGAGATATATCCATGGGTAGAGAGAGGAGAATAATTAGAGTTTCTCAAAGAATATTGGCAAATTTACAATTTTGACTCAAAACGCCAATCAGACATAAATGAGCTCAAATGCTCTTCATTTGGATTGCCACTTGTTAAAAGATGAGGGTGCTACAGTAACTCATATTTTTTTTATTATATAGTTAGGTATCTTGTAGATAGATAGATCTGTAGATAAGTGTCGCTGATAGTGTGGCTTTGTCATTCTATTTTGGTGATGTAATTGGAGATTATGCTTTCAATTTTGAAGCTCTCTTTCCACTCTTAAATTCGTTTCTTTTGGTCATTTTCTTCTTCTCTAATCCATCATTTTGTTGTTTCTTTATTTACTTAGATTATTAATATAAATTTCTTTTCCTTTTGAATTTAAGTTTATTTTTTGAGTTATATATGAATTTGTGATATATCGGTGTCTACAGGTGGCTTTTTTTTTTTTTTTTTTCCTTTTTTTCCCACCTTAGTGGCCAAATTTTGACCCCTTCAAGGCAACCATCTTTGCGTCTTCCTCTTTTAAACTAAGAACTATAGAAAAAGAATTAGATTTTACAAGGCAAAACATCTTGTATTTTGATCCCACTAACTGATACTTCAATTTGTCATAAAATGTAAAATTTCCTTGATTAACATGTTATTTTATTCAAACCATTAAATATCTATGTTCTATCCAAAAAGTGGACACAATAGCCAAATTGCCCTACAAAATATAAAATAATTCAGCTTATCTTTATTGCATGCCAAATTCAAGAAAACACAAAAGTTATGAATAAAACCCACCAAATGAATTGAAATTCATATATGTTGAAAAAAAAATTAAATTAATTCTAGATGACTTCTCTTTTATTTTTAATAATTTTTTATTTAATAGTAGATTAATTTATTTGATAATTTCATGTGTTGAGTATTTTTATCACCAAATTTAGTTGGCTATAATAGGGGTATTTGTTGATATATTTTGGCTGAGAGCCCAATCAGCCTCACATAGTTTATTGAGGTCCATAGAGAACTCTTGAATATTTTTATTGTTTGAGATAATAAATAATATTGTGAGTTCATTTTATCCTTTTTCCTCTGATATATTTTTTGTAATATTCGTTTTAATTATGTAATTGAACGAGTTGATATTAGCTAAATTTTATGAGGTTTACAGTTGTATCAAAGCAAATTACAAAGTCAGCTCTTGGAGTTTTTCGTTGAAGTTAATTTATCAAGTTATGAGGTTAATCTTAGGGTTTAGTTTTGGTGTTTTTGAATTATCAAAGTCAAAGTTAGGGCACAAAATTTGCCTTGGGGTATACAGTTAGTAGAGTGAGACCACAAAGTTCGTCTTGGATATTTTGTTATTAAAGTTAGGCTATAAAATTATAGAATTGATTGTTAGTGTTGAGATAAATACAAGTGAAAATACTATCAGATTTGTTGATTGCCATAAGATTGCAAAATTGAAGATTTTGTTTTAGTTTTGGTGGGAAAGGATAAAAAAAATTACAGAGTGAGAGAAGAAGAATTTATTTATCCAATATCAAACTTTTTATGCTGGCATGATGAATAGAGATTGAGTTGACGGTGACAAGTTTAGAATTTTGCACCTTTGCTCTAAAAAGTCCAGGGAGAATATTAATAGCAAATGGGAATGGAAAAATATCTCAAATTCAGGTACTTTTAGTTAAAACGCAGCTTACTATGAAACAAATATAAGTATGCTCCAATATTAGTAATTTAGTTCCCAATTTATGCATCTTCAATTCTTTGAGATCCAAGGAACATAATGAAGTAATTAATTTAATATCTTTTGATAAATTATTAAAATTTGGTCATATAAACTAATCAAATTTTAGTTTTAATAGTTTAAATTTAAATTGTTTAAACTCAAATTTTTTCTTGAATTTAAGTATTTAAACTATTCATATGTAATTTTAATTTATATATTGAATTTATGTAGACCAAAAAAATTTGAGATTTACTTTATGTGAAAATATAATTATTTTAATAAATTCATAAATATAAATTGGATTTCAAATTTGAATGTTTTCAATCTATCACAAAGTATAAAGTTAACTATTTCACTGTGTTTATTAAATCTCTAAGCATTGAAAAAGATTAAAATGAAAATTAGAATATTTATTTTGGATCTTAGTTATCATTTTGACAATGTTGATAGTAATATATTGCTATTTATTATCAATCTAAGGTATTGAATGAAATAAGATTTATCCTAAAGATTAGAGAGTGAGATCATGTAAAAATCTTAGCAGAGCTTGGTGCGAATAATCTTTTAAAGGTAAATTCGTCATTGTGAAACAAGTAACGGCACATTTACCTTGATGATTTATTAATGGACTACTAAAATGAAACCCAAAAAAAAAAAAATTAATGCAAACCGCAAAATACCCAAAATGTAAAAGGGGCTCATTGAATTTAGGGTGTTGTTAATATCAGAGCAATTTAGACCTAGCCAGAGCAACTTTTTCTAATGACTAAACTACCCTTTGTGAATCAAAATCAATTTTAGCTAAAACTAAAACTCTTCATCAGGCCGCGAGGAAGTTTTGTTCCCTTCTTTTCTGTGTGTCAGAAGTCTTGTTCCCTTCACTGTCACAGACGTGAGACAAATTCCTTCTTAGATCTAGTTGCCCATCTCTCTCCTTTTTCGGCATACTAATCTTGGCATGCATAAAATTTTAATTTTTTATTACATTCTTAGTTTAAAAAGAGGAAACATAGGAAATCATATATGCTTGAACAAATAGACTCCCAACAGAGCTCATCTATTCCTCGCAAACCCAGAAAGAACAGTTATCAGTTCCTCATAAGAGAAAACAAAAAGGCCCAAAAACCACAACAAAATATTGAAAAAATCCTTCGACTAAAAAAGAGATAAAATATCTTTCTATGCTGGAATTTTTATGGTTAAATACAATCTCTTTTACAATTTCTCTATCCAATATGTGTTTGTAATCTTGGTATTCATGCTTGATATTTTCAAAAAGTTTAAAAAAGAAAAACGAACAGAAGTTGTTCTCAACCTAAATTTTGTAGCCTTTTAATACCAAAATTTGAAGGGGTAAGGAGAATCTGGAAGAGAAGGAGGAAGAGAGAAAACGAACAAAAGCTTGAAACCAAAGAGGGAGAAAGTGAGAAGAAGGGAGGGAGGTGAGAGTGAGAGGTGCGAAAGAATAAGCAAAGAGACAGAAAGTGAGAAGATGGGAGGGAGACAGAAAGAGCAGAAGTTGCGATAGAATACCCAAATGTGGGAATGTAATTGAGTTAATATCTAAAGGGTAATTATGCCCATATAGACTAAATTGCTGCAAGAAATATACCCTGAATTTAACCCTTTTCTTTCTAGTAAGGGTACAACACGTTTGTAATAAATGTACCATAATTGTGTTTATTTTCGCCCATTATAAAAGAATTTAAACAAAAGCCATGCCCTTTTAATAAACAACAAAGTTTTTCATCACCATTCTCGAAATTTTCCCAATTCTAATCCCTAAAATTATCGTTATACTTTTGCAATCCTAAAAAATTGAGTACGCGGCGTGCGGCCGACAAAAGCATTATTAAATTAAGGAATCTCAGTTCCAGTTTCGTGTACGACAGGTATTTGAATTGTTTTCAATTATTTCCTTTTCCTTGTCTGTAAAGAAACGTAGTTGACGCAATCTTTTATTTCTTTCTATGACTAATGGCACTTAAACTAAGCGCCTTTCACTGGCATTTTGTTAATTGTTAATGGCATTTCTCTTAGCTTTTTTTTTTTTGGTTAACCTGAGAAAAGGATAAAAATATTCTTATGTTTCATTTTGCTTGCGGTCTGAGAAAAGATGAGGTAAAATGTATACGTATCTTTTTAAGCTGTTAACAAATATGAAATATCGAATCTCATACACAAACTCATCCATTTGAACTTACAAATAGTTGACGGGAGAAGTCTGCTTCCACAATCCATTAATCAGAAAATAAAGAAACAAAGTGAATGCCTGAAAACAAATCAGTTTAGTGCACAGACCGAGAATTGTTCAAGTAGATAATTGAGGAATATAAACTTATACACACACACACACACACACACACACACTGTGTGAGCACGAACTTGATTGCAATGTGTATTTGGCATTTGGAACTTGTTTGGATTCTTAAACGGAGATAATAATATGTTCGAATACCATTTGTTTATTAATGGTGGAGCCTTTCGAATTAGAAACAGCTAAATTCAAACCTGTTGATGACTCAAACGGGGTGAAAAGCACCATTAATCTGCTGCCATCCGTTTGATGATGTCCGCCGGTACATTGACTATGTTACAAAAATCTATCCAAAAATATTGGGCCTAATTGGGAGTATATTCAACAATACTCATCCAAATATGGATATAAATGAGATTTACTTGGAACTCTTATAGATATAATAGTCCATTGTTTAAACATTATTTAAATGACTTAAACAAGTTTAAATATTTAATAGTCAAATATTATTTAAAAAACTCAAAATTGCAAATATATCTAATAATTTATTTATTTTACTATCAAAAAAATTACTATTGAATATTTGGACGATATCAAAATGGGTATTGATCCATTTTATTCCTGCATATATTGATTCTATGTCTAATATGAGATTGTTTAGGTATAACTCATTTTTTATAATCCCAATTAAGTCTTATTTAAATCCCGTCCATCTGACCCATTTGCCATATTTAGCTGCGGCCCAATAATTTATTAGTCAAGTACATATCTATGAAGATATTCTTTTTAAACGAACCATCTCTTTCCTCAAATCATTTTTCCTTTTCAATTTTCTCTCTTGTAACGACCTTATTCTCTTCTAATCAAGGGCAAATGATTTACTAATCAATTTCTAGTATGCTTACTTTTGAGACCGTCAGTTTTAGAATCATGAGTTTTGGTCCATTACATTTGAAATTTTGTAATTTTTTTAGTCTCCCACTTTAAACGATAAATTTTGTTCCTCATATTTTCAAAATACACAATTTTAGTACCACAAATCATTTCTGGTTGTTCTTTAATCTAAAATTATGATTTTGACCAAGGCAAAGTTTAGAAATACTGTTGGGATACCTAAATTTATTTTCTGAATTCTAGAGTATTATTATAAAAATAAAGGATTTTTTGGATTCAACTAGTATTTTTCTAGATCCTTTTCAAGTAGAAAAATAAAATATATGATTTCGTGTTTCAAATTTGATTTGAGCTGTTTTAATTGAATAAAAAAAACTATTTTCTTCATTATGACATATTTTAGCTGAATTTTAGGTGTATAATAATTTTTGGTATTATACGTTTACTTCTTTTACAGATCAGTAGCACACAAATGGTGGCAGTTTTCTACTACAATTTATATTCAGATCATATTAATAATAATTCACATAAGTATTTTAAGATTCTCCGAATCTATTAAGAAAGACATGTTGTATTTAAACACTAATGAGAATATATGCCTTAATCGAATTCAATAGCGATATATGATCCATATAACCGACCCTACATAGAGGAATAAAGGTTTAGTTGTTGTTGTTTTTGTTGTTTTATTTTACAATTCTCTGCCTATAATTAAATATTTTGACATTTTTTTGCCATTTCGTGTGAAATGTGACTAAAAATTTGTTTTTGGATGAATGTAGTGCGATTTGGAAATGTGAGGGATCAAAGTCATTGTTTTAAAAGTGAACGACTAAAAAGATTATAAAATCTCAAATCCAAAGGAGCAACCTCATTAATTTAAAACTGAGGGACTAAAAAGAATAAAATGTCTAATATGCAGGACTATTTTGCAATTTGCCCTCCGATCAATTTGAATCCCTAATCGACCTCCATTTTACGAATGGAAATTGAATAAGTTCGCTGCCATGTGTCCCCTCTTTGGTTAATAGATATTCGTTGGGCAACAAAGACGGCCGGAACGTGGGGCAGTCCATGGCATAGGATATCATGGTGGAAACTTTATTTAGGACTCGATTAATATCTTTTTCTAAAGAGTGTTCCATGTTACCCATTATAGTCATTTTTTCGATTTGACTAGTTTTTCAAGAAATTAACATGTGAAATCCTCATTAACGAATAACTCCGAGCACTCGTTATATAAATCCAGAAAAAAAATATACGAAGCAAATCTCCTGAAATAGGTTCTTTAACCTAATTCCAATCTACACTTAATTTCTCTCACCTTTTATACATAGATCTCATTATCATTTTCAATATTCTTTTCGCGTTTGTTTCATAAATAGAATAAAAAAATCAACCTTGTTCGTTAATCCATCATTTTTTTTTTGTTTTTTGTTGGCAACACTAGGAATACAAGTATAACAATCCAGCCAATATAGAGGGAAATCCAGTGTTTACGTAAAGTTCAAGTGTTTAGTTTTTTTTTTTTTTTTTAAAATGTAATCCAAATCAGAAAAGTGCCTAAAGACAAAGGGAAAAAATAAATGTTTGTGCCTAGAGATAACCTATATGGCACTTTCCAGCGTGCTCGAAACCTGTCTGTGCGTAAGATAAAAGTTGTCGATCAAAAAGAAAAATAATCAATTCGTGCTTAAAAGTGGAGTTCTCGCCGTCCGATCCATTCCGAATTAGGCCCTTCCATATAATAGGTTAGAATAGGCTATAGGGATAAAATAGATGTTGATGATTAAAAAAAAATAAGTTATATAAAACTCGAAGTTAAGACTTATTTATAAAAATCCTCAAATATACTAAGAAAATTCAACGATTTGAAACGTCGGCAAAATTTATTCCAACAAAAAGTCAACAAATCTCATTTTCAAATGCTCATACCGTTTTTATGCTGACTAACAGAAACAGCATGTCTTGTTGATGGTTACATTGAGGGTCTGTTTGTTTAGACTGAAAATACTTTTCTGAAAAATATTTTCAAAATTTTTCTTAGTGCCAAACACAAGAAAATATTTTCCTATGTAAAATATTTTTCAATTTTACTTCCCCTGGCTGAAAATAACTTACCTATTTAATGAGTGTAAGTTATTTTCCTTAGAGTTCAAGAGAAATGTTAAATCTTAAGTATCTACTTTTCTAACTTCAATTATCAAACTAATTTTTATTTTTATTTCTTTTCAACTAATCTTTTCATTATCTTGAGCTTCATGGTAATATAATTGTGGTTATATATATTATCATTATATTTTTTTAGATTAATTATAAACAAAACAATATCTATATGCAACCTATGAGGGGGGTGAATTAGGTCCCTTTTTAACCTTAACTTGGTTATAGCAAATTTTCACAAAATAGAAATTTACCAAGTTGACTAGGTGATCAAATAGGTTATTAAAGCAACAAATAAGCTTGTAAAAATAACAACAACCTGAAATGTAAATAGAAAAGAGAATGAATTGATTAAACCGCACAAACTTCCAAGTTTCACTAAACTTGAATTTATAGTACACTTGAAATCCTTCACTTGAGATTGAATCTCTACCAACTTGTACAAAGAAAATCTCACTTTTCACTTACCCTAAACACTATTCTAGTTGAGCTAAGAAATTTTATAGCAAACTTGCTAACCTTTCAATTATACAATTGAAGGATTGCACTCACAATGAATAACTCAATATCTATCACACTATTACAAAGAAAAATGAGATTTTCTTGCTCAAGATTGCTATTCAATGCCTTTGTATATTTAATACAATAGTTACAATTAATTTTGATTTTATTACTTTTATACTTCATCAAAAATGGCCTTCAACTACCCTCCAATGGTCAAGCATTAAATGCAGAAAAAACTAGCCGTTGCGGCATTCGGCCAGTTTTGAACTAAATATGATCACTTCAGATAGCCAAAGGAAATGTTTTGTTGTTTGAACCTTCGTCTGAAAAACTGTTGCCTTTCTGGAATTTTCCCAGACGTCTGAAGAATTGTCCGAAAGAGTGTCCGATAGTTTTTAAAATTTTTACAACATTATCGGATAACTAAAAGGACGTCCGAACTAGCATCTAAAAGTTTCTGGAATTTCTTTGGTTTTGTCGGACGAGTGATCGGACGTCCGAACCCTTTGTTCAAGCATCCAAAAATTTCTGAAAATTCTGGAACACTTTCGGAAAGCTAGTAGGACGTCCGAAGTTCTGTCCGAACTGACTTCGGACGGCCGAAACCTAGATTTACACGTCCGAACTAATAGTAGATTGCCTCTAATTTTCAGCAATGTTTTCAAAACCTATTTAACTCTACATCACAACACTAAACAAATGTGATTAATAATAATGTGGCTTGTTATCATCAAAATTAGGATTACATAGTTAAATCTAATTACTTGTCAAACATCTATTACAATTGTTATTAATCTTTTTAACTTATGTTAACAATAAAAGAATTAAAAAACATAATAAGGTTCTATATTAAAAGATTTTCACATTGTCATTCAAACACCAAAAAATTGTAAGGAAAATAACATTTTTCATGTAAAATGTTTTCTTAGGAGACTTTTGAGGTAGAGTCATATATCTCTAACCGCTCGATCATTTATTTGTTTGTTCCAACTTCTTTGGATTGTTCTAATCAGAGAAATCAGTCAAACAAAGATTTGATTACCAAGTTGACTTTAAAAACATTGGCACCCAATACCGTCGTCCATTACTTTTGAACACATTTCACTAAATTTCACTTTAGAATACAGGATAAAATGGTCCATCATACTTATCATACACTTTTCTAGTCTCCGAAATTTCAAATGTTGCATTTTGAGCCTCATCACATTCAAAAATAACATTTGGTCATAAATTTTATTTTCGGCCGCTTTGTCGCATGAATATGGGTCGTGCCAACACCACATACTAATAATCCAAGGGAGAAACATAACAGATAACGTTCTGTTAATACATGAAATAACTAGAGGATACAATAGGAAAGGGGGATCAGCTAGAGCAATTCTCAAGATTGATATCATGAAAGCATTTGATACCTTAGAATGGGACTTTCTCTTCCATTCGATGAACCTGATGGGCTTCCCTCCAAATTGCACTCAATGGGTAAAATTGTGTGTAGAAACTGCTCATTTTTCCATAAATTTGAATGGAACTCTAGTTGGCTATTTCCAAAGTGAAAGAGGAATAAGGCAAGGAGACCCTATATCTCCTTACCTTTTCCTTATTGCGATGGAAATATTCTCCAAGATGTTTGAATGGCACATTTCTCAGCAACAGTTTGACTACCATGCAAAGTGCAAGGCAGTGAAGATTATCCATCTTGCATTTGCAAATGATCTCTTCATCATCACTGGAGGTACGAGTAGATCTTTCCAAACCATTAGCTAGACCTTGATAGAATTTGCAGAGCTATCTGGATTGAAGTCTAATGTTAAGCTTACCTCTAATCAGATCAAGACTATCTGGCAAGGACTGTCAGCCAATTTTTGATAAAATCCAAGCAACAATCCACGGATGGGTAGCAAGAAAGTTAAGTTATGTTTGTAGAATGCAGCTTGTCAAATCAGTGATACATGGAATTCAATTATATTGGTCTAGTACCTTCATTCTTCCAAAGGCAGTGGTTAAAAAGATTGCTTCCATGATGTCAAGTTTCATTTGGGCAGGGGAATACAGAAGTCACTATGGGGCTAAAGTTGGCTGGAAAGACATGTGCAAGCCTTGCAAAGAAGGTGGCTTGGGTCTTTATGATCTAGAACTCTGGAATAAATGTCTTATTATCAAGTAGCTACGGAACATATGTAGCAATAAAGAGTTCTTGTGGGTGAAATGGATTCACATTGTGAATCTAAAACACTTTTCAATCTGGAGTGTTAGGATCCCAAGTGATTGTACGTGGTCTCGCAGGAAAATTCTCAAACTAAACCTTGCACAGCCACTGATAAAACACAATATTGGTGATAGGAAGCTCACAAATTTCTGATACGATCAATGGCATCCAATTGGGCCACTGTACCAACATTTCAGTGAAAATGTTCTCAACTGCTTTGGAATAACCAAAACAGATTCAGCTTGTATGTGTGCACAAAATGGTTGTTGGACATGGCCACAAGGAAGGAAATTCACAAGGGAAATAAGATTGCTGCAGCAACAGACTCCTGATCATCTTGTTCCCATTACTGGCATGAATGATTCTATCCTTTGGGCAGGGAACAAATCAAGCATTTTCACAGTCAAGTTTGCCATGAAGAAATTAAGAGTAGAAGAGAATAAGGTTGACTGGAGCATTGTAGTATGGGGCAAAGGATATGTCCCCAGATTTTCATTTATCCTATGGTTGGCATGCAAAAACAGGCTAACCACTAAAGATAGAATGAAAACTTGGGGACTTAACTTATCAGATACAACTTGTGAACTTTGCCAACATATGGAGGAAACAACAGAACACCTTTTCTTCCAATGTCCATTCGCAGCAGCTGTTTGGAGGAAAACACAGTCATTTTGCTTTATTAACAGAGGACCATGCAGTTGGAGAGATGAATTAAGATGGATGAGTATCAACTGTAAAACAAATTCTTTCACTGATAAGCTAAGGAGATTAATGTTTGCTTCCCGTGTATCACATATGGAGAGCTCGCAACCAATGCTAACACCAAAAGAATCGCATGAGTACCAGTCAAGCAGTGCAGCAATTAAGACAATCAGTGGGAGAAGTAACGAGTTCTTGGAGGAAAGTCCCTCTTAATCATCAAAATTGGAAGCTGGTAATGGAGTGGGGACTGCCTCACAAGATCTTTGATTGCTAAAAAGACTTGATAACCATACTTTTGGCACTCTTTGTACATGTACTTATAGAATTTGCATAAGCTATGTATAGATTTTGTAAATATCTCTCAGTGACTAGTCATAGAGCTGACTATGTCTTTTGTATGCAGTAATTGTTTCATCATAAATGAAATACCCCTTTACTTTGACCCAAAAAAAAAAAAAAAAAAAATCCAAGCGGCAAAAGTTATAGCCTGATAGCATGAGATGATAATGTGGATGTCATATTTTCGTGTAAAAAAAAGTGATCGACAATGAATTTTGGGATCAAAGATTATATTTAAAATATGTTTGAAACCAAAATTACAGCATTTTGATTGTGAGAGACTAAAAGTTTTTTAGCTACAAATGTGTAATTCTCTTTATACTCTCCTGCTCTTGCTCGCATGAGCTCACTCATAGAGACAGATTATTTTTCAATTTCTCTCGTACATAAACATATATTTATTTTCTCTTGCGAACTTGCGCATATTATTTTTCAATTTTTTCTTGCACCCTTTCTCACGCACACGCATAATAGCTCTCTATAAGTGGCCAAGATTTTGAAAATCTTTTTTTTTTTTTTTTTTGCCATGGAAAAATGATTTCTTTTAAAAAGATTTTATAAATTTATTTTTGCCTTTCAAAATTCAAATTTGAAATTAGCCTTTCCAAGTCGTATACATCTCTTAAGTGAAAATTTTTTAATACGTTTCTAACTTTATAATATGAGCTACACATTTTTTTTATAATGCTTTCCTGAAAACGTCAGTATGATGCGTATTGTATATGTTGGCAACATTTCAAAATGTTATTGAAAAGATCGGTATTTTCTCCCGCAAATGTAATACAAAGCCTCGAGTTTTAGTAGCTCCTTCTATCTTCTTAAAAAGTTAGAACAGTACTGAAGCTCGTGAACTTCTCACATTATCTGAAGGCTTCAAACTTGGAAATCAGTCTAATTCAAAGTGTGATTTTCGTTTTGAAAATCGGATCACATTATTCGAAGGATTCAAACATGAAATTCAAACTCTCTACTTCAAAGTGTAGTTTTCGATTATTTTCACCAGTACGTAATACACAAGTGCTTTGGTAGCTCTTCTACCTTGTAAATAAATTAGAGGTTACAACAATTGACGCTCGTGAACGTCTCACATTATTTGAAGGCTTCAAACTTGGAATTCAAACACTCTGTTTAGAAGTGTATTTTTCTTTTTCTGAAAATCTGATTCTTTTGCTCCTTAATGATAGAATATTTTTGGGTAAATTACACGAAATCCCATTGTGGTTTGGCAAATTGACAGATTATCTCCTTATGTTTTAGAAACCTACATTTTATCCGCCTTTACTTTGGATTTTTTTTTTCAAGAAACAGACATAAGTACCCAATTGTAATGAAAATATCCAAAAAATAACAATTACTTCCATCTACATGACTAAGGAAAAATAGAAATTACAATTTAAAGATGAAAATATATATAAGTGTTCTCAAAATTTGTATTTCTCACATTTTTATACATTTTGTTCAAAAAATATATAAGTGCTTCTCAAAAATTTGTATTTCTCACATTTTTATCCATTTTGTTCAAAAAAGTATAAAGCACAAGGAGGTAAAGTTTTGAAGGTTTTCAAACTACAATTTTGTAAGTTAACCAAACCAAAAGGGGTTTTGTGTAATTCACCCAACACTGTTTCTGGTAGATAACAATTAAATAGAATGGCAGCCGAAACTTATAAAAATAATCCTTGTCTATCGTTTAAAGGCCGAACTATTAATGACTAATGTAACACTATAATTTAGGTTTTCGGCAAGTTTAAGGTGTCTTATTAAATCATATCAAATTTTCAATCATAACGTTTGAAATTATCAAACCTGAATAAATACCCAATACATATCTTTTTTTAATGTATCTCATTTTTTACTTTCTGAAATTGTTTTGGGTTAGAGTGATATGCTTCTAACTTTAATCAGACCGTCCAAAATGTATTTGAGGTAAGTCTACGATATAATTTTTAGTCTCGACAAATCCCATGGGTTCAGGCTTGCGTGCTTGATTTTCTCTTTTTTATTGGTTGTAATTCAATTTTTAAGATAAAAGTCCAAATCATATTCCTGGTTGATTAAATGCTCAAAATATGAGTATTCTTGACATTTCTTTTTTTTTTTTTTGGTTCCTTTTTGAGGCAAATGGTTTTTTAACATTTTTGTACTAATTAAAGTCGCTTTACCAAATGGGTTTGTCTAACCCATACCCCAAAGCATTGGTGATGTGGGGCTCTAGGTAGGAATATTTTTTTTCCCCTAAGAATAAATGAATTTAAATTCGGACAGTGTAATATGAACGTTGTGTATTGCCCTGGACATCACAAAAACCCTTACTTAATAGACTTATGATCAATCTCTTACCTAAATTTTAAAATTTTGTCAACTCATAATGCTATTTGTTTTGCTGGAAATGATATACAAAAAATAGTTACTAAAAATTTTAAAACTTTAAGTCATGAGAAAATCATTGATCTAAGGTATCATTTTCGCCAAAATCTATCCATAAATAGAGATGGACTAAATTTAACTATAAGTTTCGAATTTTAAAATTTAAAGGCAAATGAATATTTCTTGAAAGTAAAATAGCAGGATGGAGGCGACTTTGTAAAGTTCGTTCAACCACAAAACCACATTTTTTAAAGCAAACATAGTTGGTTTTGTTCTGTTTTCTTTTCAATCGTACTCGTTAAAATTATCAACAAGAGTAGTTTTTAAATTTTTTGGTACATATTGCTTAAAACATTATGAATAAAAGAAATGGAAAATCAAACTTGGATTCCATCAATTTGGATTGAATCAGTTTTAATATTATTCTCAATCTACTATTTACCAGTGTAATGCACAGACATCATTTTATTTAAGCAGGGAATAAATACGAAATGATAAGAACTCTTTTCATTTGAAAATTGCCCTTATATGGCTTGTAAAGAATTGATATAACAAGTTTGACTCAAAAAAACAAACTTGAAAATGTTAAGAAAAGGGGATAAGTTGATTTTGATAAATTTACCTATGATGGGCTCCAGAGGATACTGAAGAGGTAAATGAACCTATAAAGAGGATTAGAAATCTAAACGCGTGTACCTAAAAATTTTTAGACTTACAAGAAATTGAGGCAATTCATTTTATTTTAATATAAAGGACTAGAATATGAAACAAAAAGGGAGAAAAATTAATTCTGATAAACATTAATAAGGCAGGTCACGCACCTCATCCAAGAAAATGCTTATAAACATTATTGTAGTAAGTCAGTTGATCACACTTCACAACATTTGAAATAGTTAATGGACATATTTCATGGGGTTCGAAAATAAATATTTTTGCACAAGCAAAATTTGGTATTTTTATTGAGTTATTTCAAAAATCATACCATAAATAACTTTTGATAATCAATTTTCTTCATTTTTCTTTTCATTTTCAAGCCTGCTTTTAAGTTAGAGTTGTTCTGTTAAATTTTACGGGCTATGCCATGATCAAAAAGAAATTAAACTTTGAATATGAAGAGTAAATTATAAATTCTCAAAATGAAGTCGACCATTTAAAATAGAGAAAATTTGCTCCATAATTAAAATAAGACCGAAGCAGTCTAATAGAAGAAGAATAGACTTTGGACTATTAAAAATACGGAATCCCATTAGACCCGCTCTTTCGCATCTCTCACAAGTAACAAATCGACAGCAAACATTCTTTGCTTGCACTTAAAATGCATAATATATGAAGTTTGATGCGACAGTGTACATACCCTTTTTTTTTTTTGTTTGATTTTTTTCGCCGATACTGGAACCCAGTTCAAATAGCAACCCGATAAACCACGGCTAGTTTAAAATGGCCTCTTCCATGTTCCTACAGCATTGAACTATTAACTACTTTCTTTGATCAATCTTCCAATCTTCTCTTGAAATCCAGCTAGTTATCTAATACAAGGTAACTTTTGGATTTATTACCATGTCCAAGAATCCATTTCCTTCGATAGTATCATCATCTAGGGAGGAGATTTATCGCAATTTGAAAGCGTTGAGGAACATCTATGAAAAACAGGAGGCAAAGATCCTCAACTTCGAAGAAAAAGCAACACTTTTGAGTATGACATACGTGTTATTCGGAGCAATTTTATGCAACGCAATGGTACAATATTCCGGTAACGGATTATGGAAAAGCCGGTGGATCCCGGTCTCTCTTTTGTTGTCCGTTTCGGTTGCATTTTGGCTCCAGTTTCTGCGAACCCTCCTTAGATACCTCAGGATAAGTCGTCTGAGCGATATTAGCTGGATGGAGCAAGAAAAAATGTACCAACGGCTATTCTTCAGTAGAACTGGACAAGACCGTGGAGAAGTTATTTCCGACTACCAAAACCAGAGCCATATTTCCATACCTGCGTCTTCCGCTGCCAGTCGTCAACGGTGTTGGTATATTTCTGTAGTCCTTTCTGCTTTAATAATCTTCAATTTCGTGGTTTTGCACGCTTCTCTGTCCTTTCTTCGCAGTTCTCTCTGAGAGACATGCAAGCTATATCATCCGGTGTGTTCTTTCACAAAACTGTTAGCCCCAAGTGTATCGCACCAATAAATTTGTGAGATGAACTGCTAAGGAAATACTTACATGGACCGGTTATGTATGCTCCCTATAAAGGTGTAATTATATAAAGTTCTCGTCCATCTGTGTATTTAAGTATTTTCTTAAAATTTTTGTATACACATAATTCCTGTGATTATGAAAGGATGTAAAACGTCCTTCGCCATACAATGTTATTGGTGAAACATTGTGTGAATATTCCATTCACTTGGCTGAATCTGTTTGCTTCAATAGTTGTTGATGTTAAGCCATATGAAAGCGGGTATCAGGCACACACATATGTCAAATGATTCTGGTGGAAAAGAACATTTCAATGAAGGCTTGACCCTAACGAAGGAGTACTCAATAGTTTTTAGAATTTTGTAAAATACAGTTCAATTTCTTGTTGACAAAAAAAAAACTAATCAAACTTCCAAAATTTCCATGGAGATGGCCCACTTTTTATGGCCAAAATCACGCAGAAATTGAAATAGACTCTCCAAGATTCTTTACAAATCAAAACAATTGAAACCTGGTTTTTGAAGTCTAATCCAAATATTGAGTTTCCTAAAAGAAAAACCTTTCGCAGAACCTACTCATATTGGATTTCTTTTCAAGAAGAAAAAAGATGTGGTTTGATAGGGATTGAATAAACGATTGTTTGAGCTGCCTCCATTTTATGTTCGAAATCAATCAGAATTTGAAAGACCATCCCAGATTTTTTTCTTTTTCTTTTTTTTTTGTTGAATAATTTCAAAGGCCTATGATAGGGTTTCTAATAGTTGAAGACAGCTCTCTCCAGGTTAAAAATTATATTCACCTCCCCTTAGTTTTATTATTTAGGTAACAATAAAAGTTCGAAATTATTTCTACCTCTCATGAGCTGCTTTACTTTTTATGTTCGAAATCAATCAGAATTTGAAAGACCCTCCTAGAGTTTTTGGGAATAATTTCAATTACTTTTTTTTTTTTTTAAAGTCCCATGATGTTTTTGAACATTGCAGAAAGTTCTCCCCAGGTTTGACAATTGCAGACAGCTCTGCTACATTAACAGTTACAATTCTAAACTTCCAACGCGCAAAAACAGAGCAGCATTCTCCAGACACGCGGTTCAGCAGCAAACAGCCAGAATCAAATCATGCTTCCTGACATTGCACCAAAAAACTCTCGTTATATATATGACCAACACAGTGATTTAAAGTACTCCATAAATAGGAGAAAAGTAGAGTGCAATTGTCAGTCATTTGTGTACTCGAATTCAGTGTTCACAAATTGAATTTTCTTCATCTGATGCTTTAAACAAAATAGCCTATGATATAATCTAATTAATATTCGTAGACTCTGCCTTATGCTTTCGGACATAGATTATTTACCTTACAACAAATAATATGTCTATGCTTTAGAATTGAAAAGCATATCCAGATCACGCTGCACTTGAAAAGCTATCTGTATCCCGTAAGAGCTCCTCAATCTTAGGTCATTGCTTTTCTGGATTGAGTTGTATGCTGATGATTATTGTCATTTTGTTTTAATTGCTAGCACTTAGAAGTGCTCTCTATACTTTTATTAGTAGTTTACTCCTATAGATACATAAAATAATTCTCACAAGTCTCATCTGACAAAGGTTTTAACATGTACAAGTTTCTCAACTAGTAGGCAATAAGTATTGTTTGGATCACATATTCAACCGTGTTAAATCATGCATTTTCATTCATGTCCATTCAGTACACAGGTTTTTGTCTTTAGTTGGCCGCACGTTTATGAATAATTTAAGTAGAAACAAAAATGACTCTAATCAACCTAAAACACCACGGTGAAAACTCAAAGGGAAATCTTATTAAGTATTAATGCAAGTAAACTATAATTAACTACCTAGGAAACATCATATTTAACCTCTATTAGTTTCCCAATGCTATTGCCATTCACAATTTACATATTTTACAAAAACGTGGCAACTATATTGTCCAAAAAAAATACTTGGAAGATGAAGAAATTCCCAAGCTTTCACGAGATGAGCATACTGTGAGCAACCTTAAATTTCCAATATCCTAACCACCCAACTTTTAGGTAGCACAATCAGTCTGCCAAGGTGTTTTACTAAAAACTTCATGAATCTCAAATTACTGCCGGGGAATTCTCTCATGTTTCTCAAGCTGTGGAATGGCACAATGAGCAAGAGGAAAGCACTCACACCATTAACAAGATCGAGCTCTATCATATGGCCAAGTTAGGAAATAAAGCAAGCGTTAACTTCTCTCTCTGTCTCTGTCTCTTTCTATTTTTTTTTTTTTTTTTTGGGCAAGGCCAAGCAGAATTATATCTATTGGCTTCGCTAGCAAAATGTGAACCATTCATAGACCCTTTTAACAAAGTAGAATTAAGGTTGATAGTTGATATCTAAAGTAGAACCAATTACACTCGTTTGTCATCTTCTGTTCTGCAACTCAGGTGAACTAGAAACCTTGGTTCGAGGTGCAACTGAAGCACCTCAACGGATCAATGACGTACAGGAAATAGGTTATGCCCAAACCTAAATCAATGAGCTAGTCCACGGCTTTTGGATATACTTAAAAAAAAAATATATTATTGCACATTTCAACATGGCACATGCTGAATCTTTCCTTCCCCAAAGAATGGCTTCAAAATCACACCATGACTGCTATTGTCCAATTATACCCCAAATAATCCATTAACATTTCCCCAGAACACCTGAAATCTGTGGAGATCACACGGTAAGCGGACCAGAGTTCACAAGCCCTTCGGCGCTTAAGTGCACAGTGGTCGAGCAAAGCACCCAGTATTATTTTTAGTTATAAGCTTCTAACTTATAATTATGCCATAAGAACATATCCGTACTTCCTAATTAGAAAGCAATGCACAATAAAAATAGGATTCTAGCTCAGAACTTCCAAATAATACAACATGTAAATTTACATACACTTGGTAAAAGGAAGTGATTAAAATAGCAAGTCCAGCACAGCAAACACATAATGAAATTTCGCAGTTCAGACGTCTAAAGTTTTCTGCTCTTTTATTGTACTTTTCTGCAGATTGTCTGATTCAGACACAAAAAAGCGCAAGTCTGCACTTAACCACAAGCTCGTCGCTTTTCACTATGATGGGAGTTCCTCTATGTGCATTCAAAGGACCAAATCAGAGGATACTAATAACTAATGATGATGCATGAAATATACTTCATAATTATCCGTTTTATTGAACTACAGTTTACTACGGTCAAATAAACAAAATCTTCAAATTCAACCAATCTTAGAAACGATCTTGGATCGTAACTACACCATATGCGTCTATTGTCCATGATAACGCATGATCGACTGTTAAAAACCAATTGAATCTCAACAAAACACTATAGAAATAATTCCAAATCCCCCACATCCAACTTTATCAAATTGATAGATTGTCCCCCGTATTCCTTCAATTAAATCAAAGTGCCCCCTTCCCCTTAATCCTTTAATTTCCTGATCGAACAAAATTCCTCCACCAAATCCCAAATTGTCAAATTTTAGAAAACCTTTAAGGTCCTATGAAATACCATTGAGTTAATATTTCCAAGTCGTTAACACATCAATCATATATATACATGCACAAATAGCAGGTATCATCTCCCAATCTTCTTTTCAGATGTGCAATGATAGAATTCACATGTGAAACAAATCATCCACTAGAAGTACTAAAGTATTGAAACCAATGATCTAAAGATTTGCAGAAACTAGTAGTGCACATATTCACACATTGGACATGGAAAAACAAAGGAACAAAAGCATCTGCACACAATATTGGGGAGGGTGTTGGACACAATGCTGTCAAAGGATGTTGGGACTGATGAATGAGGAACCGGCATCTTGGTTGGTGGTGGAGTGGCCACTGCACAGAGATGGAGAAGAAAGGCCTCATGGTGGCAAAATTGGATTTGGACTTGAAAAGAGATTCCGGAGCAGAGCAGATTGGAGATAAGTTGGTGGGAAGTGAGAAGGCCTGTTAGGCAGAGTGACAGGAAAAGAAAGGAACTGAAAGAATACTGCCTAATGGAAACGAAAGGGAAAAAAAATGGTTTTTCTTCTATCTTCTTGACATTTGAGATGAAAGTAAAAGAAATCAAAAGTCTAAATAATTGTTTGGAAAGACCAAAGAAAAGAAATGAATGGAAAAGATTATATGTCAATCTATATTTTTGTTCATATTTTAAATTCAAAACTTAAGCTGTAAATATATTTTAAGGTAAATAAATTGTTCATTAAATTTGTATTTTACTATTTTCCATTTCTACTCAGTTCGGAAACCACTTCAACACAAAATAACTAGGCCTAAGCCTCCATTTCCCTCCCACTTTCTCTCCTCTAAAATCAATCTAGACATGATAATCATCTCTCCTATTCCTCTCCTTTCTTTTTCCTTCATTCCCTCAATCAATACGATGCCTTACGGCGAAGGCTGCTGATGAGAAATGAGGAAAAAAAAAAAAAAAAAGGAGCATAGAGATCTGGGGGAGAAAAAGGTAGGGGCATCTTAGGAGAAAGATCACAGAACTTTTAGGAACAAATTATGATCCTTTCCTGGGTTTTGGTGAATGGATTGTATTGGAATGAGGGCAACTGTAAGGTTGGAGGAGAGAAATTTTTGGAATTCACCCATAACTATTTTGATGCTTTCGCTTCTTCCTCATGCAGCAGAATCTCAAGTTGGGATGCACACATTTTTCATGCATTTTAGGTCCCTACAAACAATCCATCATTTGCTACAAAAACAGAGGTTCCTAACTTCTAACAGCTATTTCCCTGGTTACTAATGTATAACTTGTACTCCCTCCTATTTCACGGTAGATGTCATGTTTTTTGCTTTTTAAGTTCCAGCATAAATTAACGTTTTGAAAATCTACACAAAATATCACTAAATTGCTCATTGTGATGTCAATTCACCCAAAGCTACCCCATTTAGACACAAGGATTCCTTGCCTTGTTAGAAAATACTTTGTTTGGATGGTTGGTTTTAACGTATTTACTGTAGCAAGTTTGAGGACTTTTTGGTTAAATGTGTATTCGATATAAAAATAGATGGTCAAAAACATATTTGGAGTTTTTTTAAAAGCGTTTTTACCCGAAAGAAAAATGCAGCATTTGATTTCCAAAACACTATTGGACCTGAAGGGGCATATATATATATATATATAGATACACACGCACACATACATATATATATATATATAAATATATATATGTATGTATACATATACACACACCGCAAGATAAGAGACCCAACCATCTCCCATTGTCGAAACACACATGAAAATAAAATCTTACAGGAAATGGATCCGGATTAGATGGCTGAAAAATGAGCTGTTCACCCTGCACATTATGGAAATGAAATTGATTCAATAGACAAATTAAATTTATGCAGGGAAGATACAGAGCAAATCTAATCCAGCTTAAAAGCTCTACTTCAACATCATCATAGATCAAAACAAAGATATTGTAGCATGCAAATTCAGAATGTTCAAGCATCCTGTCGGCACATACTAGAACTAGACTTTTACAACCAAAACATCAACAGAGTATTCATCTTTATTGGATAATTTGACACTTGGATCCTTAGACCTTTGTTTGATAAAAGCAAGTGAAAGAAAAGGCAATCTTTTAGTGTCCATACTTCCTTAGTTTTTCACTTAATAAAATCAAACCTAAGAGGACGTTGAGGTGGAAAGGAAAAAATTAGCATTCTCTTTTTTACTTTTGTAGCTACATGGATCACTTTTTTTTTTTTAATCAATTCGCAACAGTATTTTATCCTACTCTTAACCTACTTTATGATGAAGTCTCACTGGGCTCGAAAAATCAATGAAAAACTGAATTACTATCGGATCAAACGAGTGCATTGTGCACTCATTTCTATTTTTGATGGGAGGCGGGGCTGGATTGGTAGCCACATGGATCACAGTATGGTGTACGTGCACTTTGTTGTATTAACTTTTGGTTAACACAGCAATCAGTGTTTGCATCAAAAGAAGATTTTAACTCCCAGCAATGTTGTGCAGCAGATACGAACTTCAGTTAGTGAAGCTGTGATTTCTTGGAGAAAAATTCCACTCAACTACCAAAACTGGAAGTTGGTAATGGAGTGGGGCTTTTCTCACAAGATTTTCGATGACTAGCTTTATTTTGTAAATTATATTTTGTTCTCATAGATATGTGTAGTTGATAGGAGTAGAATAGTAACAAAGTTGGTGCAGTGAATGACTCCTACTCTTTGTACAAGCTTCATGCAATTTCATCAGTATACATAATATAACTTTTGCCCAAAAAAAAAAAAAAAAAAAAAACTTTTGGTTAACATAACTAATAAAAAATAGCAAATTTTCACAGAAAAATAATAATTTTTAATTAAAACTTAACACTTTCTATGGAAATCTAGTATTTTTTAACCCTTCATCGACGTAAAATCTTTCATGTACTAGATTAGGATCATCATGTACTTGGGTTGTCCCAATTTGGTCTCAAGCTCGAGGAAAGAAAGGATGAACTGTTTTTTCATTAAAATTTTCGCGTTTTGGATGAAAGAAAATGTTAAACAAACTGGATTAGGATCATTGACTAAATGTCTGAGTTCTTGATACACAAGTTGAGGTTATTTGCTTTTCAGGTCATATCCACAAAGTAGAGTAGAAATATAACAGAATAAAATGAAAGAGTTCTCTTACCGGGGCATCAAGGATGTAGTCAATCCTCTCCTGAACCCAGAAAGCTTCAAGAAAAGGAAACCAATACCTATAGGATCAACCAGAAATTAATTAAAAATATAAAATTAAAATTTACCATTCAATTACCTTTCGTCGAACAGAATTTACCTCAGTAATCGATGAGGGTAATCTTTTCCCCTTCGGGGGACTAATCTGGCGCTGAACCTGTTGTTTTGGTCCTCACTAACTACAATCCCCTCCAGATCTTCGAACTGGCAAGGCAACAGGGGAAGAAACTGTTCTACCCCAGCCCATAACTGGAGTTGGGGGAAGATACCCATATCCCTGGCTAGCCGAGCATATGTCACCGGATCGATGGCGTAGTGGCCACGCGGTCTCACTGTAACCGCATCATCGTATCCCTCCAAGACGGAGGATGAGGCGTTTCCGCGGCCATCTCCCTCCACCAACAGGTCATAGAAATCCCTAACTGCGACGTCGTTCCTGGCGTCGTTGATGATCAAGGGTTTCACTTGCTTCGCCATCCTCGGATAAATACAAAGATCACACAGGATGAAAGACTCTTTAGGGTTTTGTACGAGTGCACTGGGGTTCCTAGGGTTTACGGTAGGTACTACACTCGAAGGCGAGCCGATACTGTGTTGCAATCTCATGCATCCAATGGTCGGAATTTCGTTTTTATTAAGGGCAAATTTACAGTAAAACCCCTGTACTTATAAGCCTATCTCACTTTGTTCAACTTCAAACTTTTTTAGAACATTTTACCTCCTTAAGGATACTTGAATTTTGCCCTACCCCAGATTTTTTTTCTCTTTTTGTGTTGCTTAAGAGAAGATTAACCCTCTATTGTTTTCTTCTTTTTTTATTATTTTTTCTTTTTCTTTATCTCTTCTTCTCACTTTCATTGTATTTTTCTTTGCTATTCTCTTTTTTGCTTTTTTATTTTATACTTTCATCTTTCTTAATTTATAATACTTTTATTTATTATTTTCAATTGAGAAATTATGATTAAATTACAATTAAATAGTTAATAACAAATTAAAACACGCAATAGTCAATATGTCAAAATGTTAACTAAAGACATAATACTATCAATAAATTAAAATTCATTACTCCCACCACCGTGTGACAATGTAGCTATTAAATAAGTGTTGTAATATCAAATTTATATCAATTTAGCTTAATTCTTTTTTTTAATTTGCAATAAATCATCAAATTAACCAGTAACTTAACAAGAAAAAGGAAAATGTGATAAAAATGAAAAACAAAGAAAGAATAAAATGAAAAAGAAAATAAAAAAGGAAAAATGAAAATAAAAGATAAGAAAGAGAAAGAAAACTAAAAAACAAAAACCATAGAGGAATAGTTTTGTCTCACAATAGATTAAGGGAGAGTGTTTGTTTTGTGTGTGTATACATACATAAATGTGTGTGTGTGTGTACACACACATATATGTTTATGTATGTGTGTGTGTATATATATGTATATATATTATAGAAGGGACACTGTTATTAACCCAATTTTTGTTACTATTTGCACCCCAACTTCCTTGGAATTGTTAAAGAAAAAACATGGAAAGAAGGAAAAATACCACTGAACAAATTTATATTTTTTATTGGTATTTTACTTTTCTTTTTCCTTCTCTTCCATTCATTTTCCAATATGTGTATTTTCTATAATTAATTTTTAAGTATTTATCTTATTGTTGCATTGCTTTCCCAAAAAAAAAAATAAATAAATAAAATTTTGTCCATAAGAGATTGCAACAAAAATAATGTTAATCAAATTTAGTTAAATATACATCGGAATTTATATTACATGCATGAATGACTGATAATTACGTAAATGAACTAACTGTCCATATGCTAACAAGAAAAAACTTATAATTAATTTACTGTATCATTGGTGAAAGATAAGAAAAATTTAAACTAAAAGTGAGGGAATTATGTGCAACATATCAGATTAAATTATTTTGAGTATGCAAATAGTAAGAAAAGGTTCCATGAAAGAACGAAAAAGAAAAAGGCAAAAAGGAACAAAAGAAAAAATACAAAAGGAAAAAAATAAAAAATATAATAGCTGGACATATTTGACCAAAGAACTAAAAGAGCGGAAGTATAATTTACTCTTATTAAATATCGAAGTACTTGGATTCATTTAAGTTTGTCGTCTCCAATATTACTCCAATTACATATTCCATTCCGTGTTCGCCGAATTCTTTCTTAGTTGAAGGAAAACCAAGCATCCTCCATCCTTTTTTTTTTTTTTTCTTTCACTAGAATCGCATAAAAAATGTTTTTGTATTTTGTAAAAATATAATTGAAACAATGTTTACATTACCAAGGTATAATGTGATACTATTGAATGGATTTTGTAACCTTACTCATTTCGATATCATTTCTAAGGGAACTATAATACACCCTACCACACAACTAAACTTTGGCCTATTATCATTCTGCCTAAAAACCTATGATTTCATACTCGGACCGGGCATTGACTTAGCCCAAGTTAGGGGTCGGGGATATTCGGCTCGAATCGGATGATGTCATTAATACGTCATATGTATACATTTGTAAATACAGGTATATATATTATATATACCTATTATTTTTTTCCTTTTCTTTTTAATTTTAGTTGTTAGTCAAAAGCTAAAAAAAGTCAATAAGCCCAAAAAAAATCAATCTACCCAAAAATATTAAAAAAATCATGTTTTTTCCGAGTCAAAATTAGTTTTTCCCGGTCAAATCTGGTTTTTGACCAAGTTTGACCGGTTTTTTTCAAATCTAATTTTATCAAATTACTCAGACCAGATGCCCAGCCGATTCTCGGTCCAACCGGTCTTGTCCGAGTTTAAAAACATAGCTAAAAACTTCCCTTCCTGCTCTCTAACTCTAGGCACTTATTATTTTTTACTCAATTGAAAATAAAAGATTTAATTATGAGATTGTGTCAAGAAAAATAAAGACTAGAAGATAGGATGATTAAGTTGAAATAAACAAAATTGTACAAGATTTTTGGAAACTAAGGATTTTAGCAATATGTTATCTATAAACAAGTACTGGAGAGAAGATTTTATAATTTGCTATGTCTACCACAGGGGCAAAATACATAAAATCCAAGTATAGTATAATGGATCTGCTCGTTTTTCTCCGATCATTTTTAAGATAATAACTAACCTATTTTGAGTTTTGGAGTAAAGTATAATTACATTTTTTCCACGAAACTTTACAATCAACATGAAATATATTAATTTTATGTATAAAATAAATTGTTTAGATTATCAACATACTTTAAATATCAATAAATATTTGTTAGTCTATAATATTTATTTCTTCTCATAATCTCATGATGAATCTGATGGTATTCAAATAGGGTTTGTATTTGTTTGTCCATCTACACGTAGAGTTGTGGCATAAGATGCATGTATAGAGGGGAGTTGCAACACAAAAAACTCATGAGAGGTTGGATGCCAACATTATGGGGATTTTGAGAATCTAAATGCGCATCAATTTCGGGGGAAAATAGATTTTAGAGTTACGGTACCGCCAGGTTAGTGGCGAGGCATAAGTTGCACTGGCTTGTCTATATCGGGAACAGGATTAAGACTTTCCTAAGAGCCTACCTCTTACCAAAGTTGCATCATCCTTCAGGATATATAGAGGCAATGGATAAGTAGTTGAAGTGACAGATATGTCCTCATTGTGGTGCACTACTAACGGCTGAAAGGCAAGGAAATTCTTGCATAGATTAAGTCTACGGCCCCACTTATAAACCTTGTGGTCGAAAATAGTACTACGTAAATATAATGATATATGCTGATATAAAAAAGTAATATAAGAATGCTCGTGTAGTTTTGTTTTAGATTACAAGATTCACAAGTAGAGTCATGAACTGGTTAATATAAAAATTTTCTCCTCGACAAAGGGCAATAACTATAGTTAGCGTAGGACTGCATGTGCTTAGGATGTGGGCTTTAGGAAAATTTCAAGAAACCAAATATGTTTTAGGAAACAATGGGTGAAGCCAGTGGTCACCCCGCTCTTGGCAGAGGGAACGCCTTATGGGCATTTTCCTAACGAACCCGGTAGTATGTGGATCTTCTTTCCAGGCTGCAAGTGGAAAGCCAGGTCCATAAGCCAATTCTAAATAACCGCCTTGGTAATTAGGTAAAAAAAAAAAAAAAAAAAGAAGGGAAAAAGAGAATGGAGGGTTAGATAAGTATAATGGGCGCCATACCCCGAATTATTTGGTGCAAAAAGTTTGGGAATCACACTAGCACAAATTTGTAATAAAAAAATGAGTTAGGATAAATGCAACCACATACGTCCAATAAACACATTTGATACAACCAACAAAATCTACGGAGAAAGCATATAAAGCAAACTAAGAAAGCCAAAGGCAACACTACAAAAAAAAAAAAAAAAAAGAAAAAAAAATTGGTAACCTACATTTAATTTTTAGGCAATGAAATGGTTGTAATTGTGATTTGCATGATTTTTAAATAAAAGTAAAAAACTATAATTTTATGTCACAAATAAAAGTATAATATTTATTTACATGTCGCAATTGGATTTTTGACTTCATAGATAGTGGCCATCATGTGCAAGTCACAATGGATCATAAATTAATTTGTAACTTGTATTATTATTTTTATTGCAATATAACTAGGTTTAAGTTAACCGAAGGAATGGCTTTTATCCATTTTGGATAAAAACTAACATTAGCGCCTTGCCTAATGCTCTGTCATGCCTACTATAGGCAAGTATAAGAAATCAATAACTAGTCAGGTCTTTTGACTATAAATGGTTGAAGAGTCAATGGAGAGAGAATTTAAATTAGCAAAAATTGAGGGGAAAAAATTTATCCAACAGAAGGTCTTGAAGACTATATTTTTGCCTATTAACTCTCCGGTTAAATTCATTTGCTTGCCTGCCATAGGCACAATACAGTCTACCATCTCATCTTTTTGCTGTAGTTCTACCATTGTTAGTATCTGATCTGGTTTCTTGTAGCTAGTTAGAGGTATAACTCAGAACTCTTAATATTAAGATAACACCACTAGAGAGCTTGAAATTTCAATGAAGATGTTGGACCAAGAGAAGATCGAGCTAAATCAAGACTAACAAAGGAAAAGATATTTAGCTGGTAGAAGATGAGAGTAAAAAACATTCAAAGGATTTTTATCATAATTAGGCACAAAAAGGAGGCTTGTCTTTTCTAATGCTCCTAAAGGAGACCTTAGATAGCATGAAATAGAAGTAAGAGATCTTTAAGGCTAGATTTGTGCACTTGACGTCACTAAATAATAGCGATTCTTATGTAATTGTTAGAGAACCTTAAACTTTTTTATTGCATGTGTTGTTCTAGATACTAACGGCTCTATGGTGACTGTTAGTGTATGCCTTTAAACAAAGTCATTTTAAAAGTTTTTTTGTGTTTTACACTTGTTTCACATTACATAAATAAATGTGCCGTTTTCTTATTTAGGATTTACTATTCATTATATCTGTTTATTTGATAAAGTTCATAGAATATCAATTGTGTATGAGATATTGTAAGGTTTACAATGATGAGCCCCTTGTTACATATATTGTATTCTTACATATTTCTAGTTGTTGTATTAATGAGACTGGATATTATTAATATGGATAAACTAGCACCGACTTTGTCACTACTTATAGTAGGTAGTAGTTGATCTCATCAAATATAGTGTGTGACACCTAAACTTGTACATGGATACTTGTGGGAAAATAAGTTCACTGGATTGTCTGTCAAGAATGCTCCACTTGATTGTATAGATTACATCAAAACAATCCTAGATAAGGTATTAAATATTTGTTCATATTTGGTGCGTGGAAACCTTTCACGTAATTCATTATACTTGTTCTTGATTGTATAGATTATATCACAATAATCTTGGATAAGGTAATAAATATTTGCTGTGTTTTCCTCATTATCACCTTACAATGTCGACTATGGGTACTGTAGCCGCATGAATACATCTCTAACTAATAAATATTTGCTGTGTTTTCCTCTTTATCACCTTACAATGTCGTCTGTGGGTACTGTAGCTGCATGAGTACATCTCTAGTCTAACTTTTCCCTCTGGTTCAGACAAATACATGCACCTCTAGTGTGCTTCTAACTCAAATTATAGGCTAACCTTTTGCTTCTACCTTAAGGACTGCCGCTTAGGTCTCCTCCACTCAATTTTCTTAGTTAAGTTGTACACATGCCGGTAGATGTGTTAAGTTGGATGGCCTAAAGCCAGCATTTTTGTGCATGTAAGTGAGAAACATGGGCACCATGGCCACCAATTTGAGTGCCACTTAAGTGGAAGAGATAATTAAAAAAGTTACAGGCTAGGGGGCTTCTATGGTGACCAAGCACTAGTAGTCTTATCTGCCTCTGCAAGTTGCATATGAAGCCTTACCAAGAGAAATATTACCTGCCAACATTTTCTCTGTATGATAGCAAGAATAGCAATGCTCACGAGCATTGGTCTAGGTTTAGAAATGCTTTAGGTATGTATAATCATTATCTTCAATTAAAAATTGGGAGACATTTCTACAAGATCACCTAAGAGTGCATAAACATGGTAGCAGAGGATTACATGATAAAGACATGTATTTAAGGGCACAGTCCATTATTATAGTGCACACCTAGAAAACTTAGGCCTGACATCATATATTAACCAATTCGAGGCTGCAATAAAACCAGTTGCTTAATCAAGAAGTTTGAACTCTCAACAAGTTGACTGAGCTTATCGTATTATGGAAAAAGGAAAATAGACACCCACCAACAAGAGCCTGGAAGAAGAAGTACATTCAACATCCAAGATCTGTTTTCCATAAATGCTCTAGATAAAAGGATTGTTCTATTAGTTTCAACCTTCATAGGCTGAAAACTTAGTCACTTCACTGAGTAATGAAAATTTTCGAGGTCAACCGATTGGTTTACCCCGACAAAATTTAGCTTGGTCTTGGGAAGCCACTTACAAAAATTTATTTTTCTTACGTGCTTAACAAAAATTGTCTTTTTCCTTATATTTGTTTAGCTCATATTTGTTTTGCTTAAAATTAAGATGTTGAGTTGTAATTTGTCATAGCCTCCTTATTGTTTACTTGGAAGGTCTAACATTGAATCATATTTAATTATTCTTTCTTTATTAAGCATTGTTTGATTTAGGTGGCAATGTCTTGGGGATTCTAAGAATCTAAATGCGTCTCAATACTAGGAATGGGTGATTGTGATGCCAACAAAGAGAGCATAAACTACAACTAGTTGGCCTAAGTTAGAATGCAACAAACTCAAAGCTATTCGAAAAACTTTTGTTATGAATGTCCAAGAAAAAAAAGTTCCATTTGAACATGGACAATTGGAAGATAACCACTGGGCAATCATACCACTGGGATTCAGAGAATTAAGAGATACCTCTATGCTGTGGATGTCTCATTGGTAAATCTTTAGGACACTCGAACGGTGAGGATAAGGCTTGAGTTGCACTTGGCTGCTATAGTTGTAGGAGTTTGAGATCATCATGATTAGGCTATTAATTAAGTAGGAAGTTATATTAATTAAGTAGGACTCTATTAAAAGGAAGCAAATCCTTCTGTTATTGGATTCTGATAAGGATATTTGAATATTTGAATTTATTTTTGCATCAATGATCATTTGCACGAACCATGTTTGAGGTTATTCCTTTGGTTAGAATTTTGTTCTTACTAATTCAGTTTAACTTAATTTTTGCATGTTTGTTTGTGTTTAACTTAAATGGTTAGCTTAATTTTCTAAAAAAACTGCCATTTAATCCTATGACTTGGAAATAAATAATTCTAGTTAATCTCTGTGGACATAATCCTACTCAACAATAAAAATAAATTTATATTTTCTTGAGTATGCATTGTATTTAGTTTTTGCTCAGTTGACACTCGATCAGGTGTAGGAATGACACTTTAGAACTCAAGAATATGCAATCATCAATGTTATCTCCTGAAAAATAAAAGAAGGATAACCTAGATAAGATACAAAAATTGCATTGATTCTCGAAGGAAGAATCAAAAAGGAAGAATACTTGATAGTGGATTTAAAACTAGCAATTCAAAAATCAAGGGAAGAGTGGAGTCTAATGCTATGGATGTCATGAGTTTGGACATATCAAAAGAATTTGTCCTCGTCGAAAGAAAAAAGACGGGAACTCATGATAATATTGCTAGATATGCATCTGATGGAGATATATTCACAATCTCTAAAGGTATAGACACTTCGTCCTGTTATGGTTGGATTTTGGAATTCCATTGTGTTTCACATATTTGTTCTAGAAAATATTATTTAAATACATTCCAAGTAAAGAAGACAAGTTTTGCGTCTTTAGATTAATAGATCTACTTATGAAGTCAAAAGTGTTGGAGTGATAAAAATCAAAATAGTTGATAGAACAGTTCATTCTTTAGGAAGCCTATGTCACAAAGATATGAAAGAATCTAATTTACTTGAGAAAATAAAACTCCAAAGGCTACGAGTATTCTACTAAAAGTGGAGTCTTGAACATCACACATGGCAAGACCTACTGAAAAAGAAGAAATCTGGCAATTTGTACCGTCCGGTGATTTTAACGGATTGGCAACAAAACTCAAGAAAGGGTACTAAAGATTGCCTCCAAATTTCAAATGCCGGTGAAGAGAAAATTCCTGCAAAGGGGAAAGTAAATTAAGGCACCTTTCGCGAGTCAACTTGAATTTTGACTCGATTTAGCTATGCATGTTCATTTACCAATTAAATTAGATGGAGACAGGACTTTTTGATTCGATATGTGTAGTTAGGCACCATGATAATTAATTAGTGATAAAATGTGAATGAATTTATTATTGGTTGTTTTGCTGTTTCATAAAAGCAAAAAATGCCAAGATGAAACTGTCTAATTTTTCTTTTAGGTAAGTTTCCTTCTTGCATGGAGATTAAGTAGTTTTATGGTTACTTTAATTGCTTGTAGTAGTTTATAAGTTTTAGTTTTAGGAGTGTTAGTTTAAGGCAGTTATTTCCATGTTTACCAGAGCATCAGCCAAGTAATAATTCCAGTAAATAGGTGAGTTAATATTATACAATAAACAAACAAGAGAGTAACGTTAGAGAGTTCCTGGTTGTGGGAGAAGAAATACAATGTGTTGGATTTGTGATGCAAGTTGTATTCTTGTGTATGTTTTTGTGTCTCATAATAAAGAATGATTTTCTCTCCATGAACATGGACTTAGTAATTAAGGTCAATCACATTAAATCTTGGGTGTTACTCATATTTCGTTTTATTTTTATTCTTATTAAATTTTTAGATTCTTGATTCATCAATTGTCGTGCTTAATTTTTACATTTGAATCTCAACAATATCCCCATGGATTGTCAGTTTCAACTTGCTCAATCTGTTCTCAACTCAACAGTCAATCCCTCCGATACACTGACCAAGCCAATACCTTTTTGAATTTCTAGAACTTTGAAGTTGGATCGACACATGTACGTTTCTCCTGGGGCGTGAGGGCCAAGTTGGGTTTGATGTTTTTCTGGGGCAAGGTTAGTCACTTTTCGGACCTTTGCATGAATTTAGTTTGGGCCTTGCGGATTGATCCCCATCTGTTCTGGGCCAAAATCCTAAAAGAATTGCACGTCGCCCATTGTAATGTAAGGGGATGTGCCGATCAGCCCAGCTTATGTTCTAAGGCTATCAAGGCCCTTGTCGGTGGTGATTCAAGTTGGAAATAAGGCATCACAAGTGTTACTTTCTACAAGTTCACGGCCTAAATTTAAAGGTTAAAAATTGATGAACTAAATTGAACTAGCAATGCTAGAAATTGGCCTAAAAATGACATCGCTTGGCATAAAAATAGTTACATCACGGTTGTGAAAAGTTACATCATAATACTAGACAGTTATAATATGTTCAACTTGTGAGAAATGGAAAGGAGGACTAATTGGAATCCTCAGACCCTAGTCCTATGCAAGGATCAAAATTATCCCTTTTGTTTACACAAAACAAAACAAATTTAGTCTCTTACACTTGAAAAATACACCAATTTGATCATGCATGATTTAGACACTTACTAGTCGTTAGACTGCACAATTTTAAACAATTTATATATAAGCTAATAAAATAGCATGTTCCACGCTCCCACTAGTTTGATACGAAAATGGGGCAGGTCTAGTTATTGGACCTCTTATTGATGTAAATCAACACAGAAGTGATGCAAATTATGATAACTATAGTGCAAAGTGAGTGATTGATTATTTTGTTCCTAAAAGTGAAGTTATTAAAAATATACACAATGTTCGTGTTGATTCACACCAAATTGTTGAGAAGTTGCATCATTGGACGAATTAGACTTAAGCTTGATTAGATCGTCCTCAGTACATTTTGATACAAATATCATTTTGCCCCTAATATTTTCTTGATAAATTGTATCTCCCTGCCAAAGAAAAAGGGATTATTAAATCTAGACAGGCACTCTACTTTCAGTACTTTGTAACGCAGTTTTTGTGCTAATATTCCACTTTTGTATCCTCACACTTCGAATATCAATTCGGGTTTAGGCATTTTGGCAAATCATCATAAGGATAATGGCATATGGCAATCCTTTTCTTTTTATTGTTACTTTATTTCTTGTTAATAACACTCTATTTTTACAAATATAAGTATGAAATATTGAAGTGGCAATAATAGAAATTGAAGGTCAACTCAAACCAATGTAGATTGGGGCTGCACCCAGTATTAGACGCTAAGACAATTAGAACCAGAAACATACAAAAATGAAGGCCATCACGTTGAAATCGGGCTTTGTACGTTGAACTCTCCCTTACGAGCACAGTCCAATTCTTTTATAGAATTACTTTTCACCCATCTTAAATTTCTTATAACTGGCAAAATTGCTGAACTAATCAAGCTAGAAGACTATTTCGACTACATAACCTCCGAAACTCAAGCTTAAACTGTTGGAATATCAACAACTACTCTAGCTTCTAGAACTCTCTCAAGAATTCCTTATTCTTGGTCCAAAGATTTCTATTTAGAAAATTCTTCACAACTCTACTTGTTTCTAGGATTCTAGAAAATTGTATTGAAGGTATTGTATTTACAATCTAGAATCTTCTTAGTGTGCCTATAAATAGGCCTTGGGAGCATTTGTAAATGGCAAGCAAAAAGATAAGTCTCCCAACTTTCTAAAAGAGCAAGTTCTCTAGCTCTTGAGTCTTTAGTTAGGTGTCCAAGCTTGTGCTCTCATTTGTAGTGTTGTAGTGTCCCAAATTTGTAGTATCTATATTTGTTAATAAAATAGCCTTTCAATTCTAAGTGTTGTGTCTTTATCTTGAGGGCTTACCACTCAAGAAAAAATCCAACATAAACTGGTTTCCTTGGTTCATTATTCAATCTTGGTTAATAAAAATTGATTAAGATTGTTGTTTTTTAAGCTATTAGCCTTCCTTTCTTGTGACAAAAGGTTTGCGTTCTCAAGTCAGTACTAATACTGAATAAAAATTTGAATTCAAGTCGGGTCTTTGATCAAGAATGATCGTTTATGCATGACCATATTGGACAGTCGTTGCATCGTGAATTGGATTTCGGCAACGGACTTGCTATTTACTACTAGCAAATAGCAAGAGTCAAAAACTGGATACTAAAAGATATTAGCTATCAGTAATTTCAATCGACAACCTAAAACAAGAAATTTCTTGACAATAATCTCTTCTGCAGAGCTACACCATTGATGTGAATGTTGAATAATATGTTGTTTTAGTTTGATGTTTGAATGTTCTGTACGTATTTGATTTACCTAATAATGGTTTCAAACTCGCAATTGGTTTAAATTAGCCAAAGATTGAGTGAATGTTAAGTCATTTAATTGAATTTGGAATGCCCAAAAACTAATTTGGAATAGTATTTCATTTTCTTCCCCTTTCTGTTTTCAGTTATAAAATAACAGATGCATAGACAGTCGAACTAATATGTATAAATATTAAAAGATACCAAAAAATTATATCAATTTTTTATGAAACTCACGACTGATTACCTAACGTCCATGTAATCATTCTCAAATAATGTTTAAGGAATTACTGCATGTCCAAATTCGATTTCTTATTTCAACCAGATTTCAAGCCCTAGGCAAGAACAGTTTGCATTATTATTGGTTATCTTACACATCTAAACAGAAAAGCTAAAAAGCATTATTTTCCTAGTTCCAATCAAAATAAAAAGAGCAAAAACTAGTAAAATCGAGATGAAGCAACAATAACGAGAAAATAAACAAAATGCAGTAGTGGAAGATCTCTCACTTAACTGAATAGGGTACATACGCAGCTGCGGTTGACAGAGAGGTAAATATCCTCTGATTCTTGGTACTCGACTGCAAGGCCTACTACACATGACGCAATGCCCCAGTAGACGCAGTTGTGGACAAGAATATCAATTCTGCTGGCAAAGAATCGCCATTGCACCATAAAGATTGACCCCGGCAAAGCAGATAAATAGAAGCATGCATACAATAAAGGCAAATTCACGCTGGCGGATTTCTGCTCCTCCGTTCAATCAGTTGCCATTCACTTTGCCGAAATGGGTAGTATGGATTACGGAATCTGTTTATTTCCTGATACCATGCATCAGAACACAGCTCAAGCCGGCGTAAAGATATTTTATACCTTTTTGCAATTACAAACAAAGTGATCCAATTCACAATAGCAGCTGTTGCAGATAGCACGAAAGGTAGCCAGCGATTGTGGCACTTTAGAGACGAGTAGGAGCCACTAAATACTGCTGTGAAAATCACTCCCTGGAATATAATGTAATAGTTTGCGAGTTGGAAAACAATTGTTTCTAGTTTTAGGACTTTATCCTCCTGCTTCTCCATCATTTCTTGTAAAATTTGCAGGTTTGATTTCTTTCCATTCTTATCTCCCCACAATCCGAGGGACCAGAAAGAGATCAAGGAGAAGAAGGAAAGACTGACCCCTTTTTTTCCCCCTCTATTTTTGGTTTTGTTTTCTAATGCATTGTCTGACACAAGACTTGTTCCTTCATCAAATTTATAGTAGAGCCACATTATTGTTGGGATGAACTGGATGAGACACAGACATACTTTTTTCCCCCACAATCTGTGGTTATTCTTTTGGGAGAAAACTAGAATATATTGGTTGTTAAGATTCCAAAATGGAAACTGGAAAGTGATACTTAGCCAGATTGTAACAACTTTTTGTATGCACTTAGCCAGAGTGTAACAATTTTTGTATGCATTCGTTTCACAGTCACACCTATGGACATGTGATTTTGACAAGATTGCCTGTAAAAATTTTCAGGTTTTCAGCCCCAATAAAAGAGCGTCATTTTGTGTTTTAATTCAACTGTTTGGTCATTAAGCCATGTTGAATTGTATATAATATTTATCTCACATATAGCAATATTCTGAAGTTAAAGAATTAGGGGGAAAAAAGAAGATCTCATATATGGCAATATTCTAAAGTTAAAAAATTCATGCGAGATCTTGGAAAAGGCGTGAAAGCACGAGGCTGAATTTGGGCTTCAGAAATTAATTCAAGATTCCCAGTGCAATTTCTGCCAAAATGTTAGGAAGACTGAAATCAGTACAAGTGACTGTCTCAATCTTCTTGTGTGCTCACAGTTGCTTCTGATAAGAAGAAACCAAGGGATTCTCAACCTATATAGTTCTTTCGAAGGAAGAAACTGGTAAAATGTGTTTTCCTTGTTTAGCTTCTATTTTCTGGTTGCTTTGTAAGGTAATGAGCCCAAACTGTCACTTCTTTAGCATAGCTGAACTGGATAGACAAATGGACCTGCGACACAGTAAATGTCAGAACCAGGTGAGGGCTTGTCCCTGGTGTGCTTCCAATACTTAAGTCAATTACTCAAATAAGACGAGTGGATCAGGAGGCTTAAAAGAATATAGTGAGTGTACTTTATAAATAAGAAGATGTTAAATTTATATAATGGTTAGAATAAGAAAAAAATTATAAAAAGGCGTACAATAGTGTAACAATTTAGGAGACATAGGTTGGCAGTGTCAGATTATAGGATGTAAATTTTGATGTTAGGACTGTCAAATCAATATATTTAAATCACTTCGTTCTAGGAGCTCAACAGCTATTCAATTTACCCATTTTGGGAACAACTTGGTCTTTAAGAAATCAAGGTATGTGGAGATGTCATTTGTCCCGAATTGACTGTTGAGGTTAGGCTAATATTAGTATCTTCGTAAAGGACGATTGAATCGATCACTCAGGATATACGAGACTCTGGTTTGCAGGTGGTGGTATATGTTGTTCGTGACCTAGTTAGAAACTGACACTTTTAAGCATTGCATTTTTAAGCCCTATGAAGGATTTTTTTTTTTATTACATTCATTAAGTAAAATTTAATCCAATCCTAAAAGAGTTAAACCTTGTTTTGAACGACCTACAGCAGATACAATCAAATTTTTAAACAGCTTAAATAAAATAACTAGAAGATTGAATATAAAAACATAAGCTATAAGACTCACATTCAGTTGCACACCCCCATGCAAGTGGAGCTATACCCCTAGGCAGGAGACAAGAAAAACCTGTTATTTTTCAACTGTTATCTTTTCCAATGTTGAATAAAAGATAAATCTTGGTATTTTTTTCCTTTTAATGAATAAAATTTTATCTGTTCATAAAATGTATCTGAAGCACATATAGCTAGCTTTTTAACTAAATAAGTATAATCACCGTAAAAATTAAAATAACTTAATAGCAAAAACTACGTTACAAGAATTTACAAGAATCTCATTCAGAAAGAAAATTTGTGAGTCTTAGCGACTAGTTTACATTTAAACTATTTAAACTATTACTTATCTTTATCTTACAATAAACAAAAAACAAAAGGAGAGCATCTTTTATAGCATGATTTCTCATTCCAATTAGTTAAGGTACTCTAAGGTCACTACTATTTTTTTTTTTGAAATATTTTATCCAGTTAACTAATTTTCATTTCACATCATCACTAAATTATCAAAAATGTAATCTATTGGTCATTTTGTCTATTTTTCAATTGAAAATCAACAGAAATACGTCACATATGTACTATACTTGACTTTTTTTTGTTTTTTTGGAGGCATTACTCTCATTTACGGTCTGCACAACAAATTTGAATTACGCACACGTACACCGGGCAAGACATCTATGGATAATAAATTAAGAAATATTGCAAATCTTGAAATAGGAGGTTCAACTTACGATCCAATATGTCCATCTAAGAACACCAAATAATAATGTGACATGTATATAAAGGTGTCAATAAATCTCAAGACCCATTAAGTTCTCGTGTCTAAAATTAATATGGGCAGGATGGGTATTAAAAATATAGAATTGGGTCTAATTAAGAGTAAATCCAATCATACCCATCCAAATATGGGTATAGTTGGGAATTATTTGGAACTTCAATGAGTTTGATAGCCAATTGTTTAAATATTATTTAAATGACTTAAAATTACAAATTTAAATATTCGATAGCCAAATATTATTTAAATGATTCAAAATTACAGATATACCCAATAATATATTTATTGGTGTCAAAAGAAATTACTATTGGATATTTGTGTCATATCAAAATGGGTTTAGCCCATTTTGGTTCCGCCTATAATGATCTCATGACTAATATAGGACTGTTTGCATATAATCTATACTTTACATTCTAAATAAATCTCACTTAAATTCCGCTCATCCCGTCCATTTGCCTCTCTACCAATATGTACTTTTAATGATAAAACTGTAATTTACTACTTAGACATAATTAAAGCAGGAAAAGGAAAAAATTTTGAAGCTATTATTTTGTACTAAAAAGTATTGTTGGCCCTACTGTTGTTCTATGACATTACAGTATGCAAAAGAAAAAGGCATGTAATATATATAATAGATACTAGGCAAAACCTATATGAGAATTTAATTGTGAAACCCCCTACCTAGAGGTGGAGAGCACTAAGTCGCGTGTATGAGTGTTACCCTTCTTTCCAAAATAATAATAATAATAGTAATAGTGGTGGTGTTCGTCGGGGGAGCTGATGATAATAATAATAATAATAATAACAATAACAATAAATAAAGAATTGAGAAAACAAATGATTTGCTCACATATATAATTAAATTGAACCACTCTGCAAATTTGTCATTTAGTTGAGCACAGAAATGGACTAGTGATTGTGGTCTGGCAACCAAACTATAAGCAGTGGACAAGAGTTTACTTTGGAAAAAGTCAGAGGAAAGATGTTAGAAGCATACAAGCACGAAAAGTAGTAAGAAAAGACTTGTTACACATGATTAATGTTTCAGTCGCCTTAAAGAATCAAAACAACTTTAAAAACCAGAATTAAGAAAAATGGTCAAATATAAAGTTCGATCAATCATAATGCCTAGGCATTATGCAGATCCAATGATAATGATTGCTTTAATTAGAAGTGAACATTGTCCCTAAGATTCTGATTAATGATTAAGTTTAAAAGGTCTTCTATTCTTGATTCCCCAATTGTTCTTGTTAATGATATTTGAAGTTGTGCACCGGTTGTGATGTGCACATGCTGCCTACATTAGAATTCTCTTGAATTTTCTATATGTGTTGTGGATTTAGGTGGACTTAATTTGAAGTTCTTCACGCAAATCCCCTTGACTATTTGGACAAATTGCGAGAGGTTTGAATTTGAAATCCAATAAAGTGTTGAAATTGGTGGTTTTCAAATTCACGTATTGTTCTAATTCTCTTTTTTTTTTGGAATTCATTTATTTGAAATCCTTTAGAATTCAAATCCTCCAATCCAAACAGACCGTATGGTACATATAATTGAGGTAACGAAAAGGAGACATAAAAAGGTTATCAAAAAACAAAAAAGGAAAAGAAAAGAACCAAATGGTGCTTCGCTAGCTAAAACTCCTTTCCTGGAGTATTTGCAGGGGCTGGCAGTTTCAGATGATACTGTAATCTCTTCCACCTGCCGTAGGTGGAGGGTCAAATACGAGTGATAATATATTTTAAATTAAATTTATTTTCTATATATTAATTGATAATATTTTACAGGAAGATTAATATATTGTTTCATTCTGGTATATTACTGTAAAAAATACTCTGTTGTGCCTATATTTTTTTCCATATTTTTTTATTTAGAAATCTCATCATTCTTAGTCACTCTAAAATTATTAGTTGAAAATTTTTTGAGATTATCATACTCTAACGGAACTGTAGAATGCCACTATTTAATAATTATTATCTATTTTCTATGTGAGCCCACCTATCCTGGGAATCTAATTTTCTATGTTTTTGTACTATTTAATTCACGTTAAAATATTCATGTCATTTGATTGAATTATAAAAAAAAAAAAAAAAGCATCAAAGGAACAACACTCACCATTAGAACAAAAGTAACTAAGTATAAGATCTAATAAATAAAGAAAGAAAACATTCCATATTATTAAATAAATCGTTAAATAATTCGTTTGGTTAGAGTTATTCTTCCAAATACAAATATCAGCATATTTCAATAATTAAGAGTTCTCTCAGCAACCCACATACATTCTCATTTTCTCTATTAACGTTGCATCCTACGGAATCAAAGCCCCCAGGGGCTGGTTCATATGGTCACAGGCAAGTAGTTTACGAACCTGTGTGATCGTGTGTTCGAGTCCCCCTAATTGCCGGTGGTGTATCCTTGGGGACGGGATTCATAGCCGTAAGGGGATTAGTTCAACGTAAGCTGTAGGGCTACCCCTGTGTTAAAAAAATAAAAAAAGTTACATCCTATAGAATCCCTGACTGTTGTTGTCTTTTTACTTGGTTCTAAATTATATTAATTTTTTTAAAATTTAATAATTGCAACATGATATCATTCAAAGTTGAATTATTATTTCAATTGAATTTTGCGTGTTGAAATAGAATTTTGTCTTCAGGAATAGTTTCTATTATACTTTTCAATTTCTTCATGATGATTCAATTGTTTAAACAACCTCAGCTTAAAACCTCTTCTCCTGCCCCTTCCCAGAAAAAATGATAAATAGGAAGACACAAAATATCTGTAACACTACAAACTCTATTTGCAGTAGAGTACGACTCAACAAAGAAATTTTGTTTCTAGTAAATATAGCTTCAACAAATTTAGTCATATAGGTAGCTAATATTGTTATTCAACTTTTTCAATATGTTTAATAATTAGTAGTTAACATAATTAATATCAAGCCATATGTATTTGGACGAAAATTTCCAAGTAAAAAAGTGTCTTCCAACATTGGCGAGTTGATCTTAATTTCGCAAAAGGTCCTTTATCTTCTGTTTTCAAATTATATTGTTTGTACCACCTATTTTTTTTAGTAAATTAGTCCGTATGAATAATAATTTTATTCTTCGGCCTTCTAGCCTTTTTCTTGTGCCTTTTGTCTTAAACTATGTAAAATTTATAAGTTTTTAATTTTCTTTTTTATTTTATGTTTTGAGTTAAATTTCAAACTTGTAGATAATGCAATATTAGAGAACTCTTTTATACAAAACTTGTCATTGTTGATTTCTGGAATAGTATACAAATTATTAACTCTTTAGTGCTAAAACAATGTTATTTGATGTTATTGTCATGAATTCAGAAAATGGTTGGCAAATTTCCTACTTTGCTTTCCTTCTTTGCGTGATCGAATTTTATTAATATATTCTTTTTGTGTTTACGCCAATTTTTAAGGAAATTTCAAAGCATAAAACAGAGGAAATTTAAAGTGTATATGTAACTAATAATATAAACAACTCATCATTATTGTCTTTTTGAATTCTATACAACTTTATTTAACTTTTCATTGTAATATATATATATATATATATATATATATATATATATTCAAGGCCACTAGCATGAACTAAAGACAACAAAGAAAATGATGGATGCCTTTGGTTTCAAAGTTGGATTGCGACCATGCTTTATTCATATCTAATATTTTGGATTAGATAATAATCTATCTATATATATATAAAAGCATGTAGGACCTTAAGTGATTTAACAATTAATGTATTTCCTAAAATGCCCTTAGTTTTTAAGTTGTAGTAATATTACAAAAAAGGATATTAATGGAACTACAAAAAGTGGATTAATTAAATCCTAATCAAACTCAACCTCTTTAAAAGTCTTTCAAACCTTTTATAAGTACAAATTTAAATTAGATCCTACAAAAATATATACTTATTTGTTAGTATAAAAATTTATATTTTCTTCTTTAATACTTTTAATTAATTTGTATATAAATTTAAATTTCAAAATCTACGACAAAATTAAAACCAAAATAGTAATTTAGCAAAAAGGATTAATTAAATCCTAATCAAACTCAACCTCTTTAAAAGTCTTTCAAACCTTTTATAAGTACAAATTTAAATTAAATCCTATAAAAATATATACTTATCTGTTAGTATAAAAACTTATATTTTCTTATTTAATACTTTTAATTAATTTGTATATAAATTTAAATTTCAAAATCTACAACAAAATTAAAACAAAAAAAGTCATGTAGCAAAAATAAATAAATAACCAAAACATAGAAAGAGAAATCAATATTTAAATATTTATAATTTTATATTTTTAAATAAATTTATATTCTTAAATTTAATTTTAATTGCAAATATTTATTTAATTCTAAGTGTTATTGGTTATTTAGTATTTAATGTATTTTTCAGAAAGGCTTTATTTTTTAGTCTAATCACATTAAGAACGGACATTTATGAAAATACAAACACTTAGATTAATAAGGTTCTAATAAAACTCAACATTCCTTCAATAATTTTTTGAGTCTTTCACAGAAAGTTTAATTTAGTTTGAAATTAATAAAAAAATGCACAAAATATATAGAAAAGAAATAAAAGTCCTCCTCACAAATAAAATTAGAAAGGAATTTAATGCAAAATTGGAAAACCTATTTTGCATCAATTTAATAATGATTATTGTAATAAAAAACTTTGCATTGCCTAAAAGAATATTATATTTAGTAATAATATACTATGGTTGATTCAGAATTTTTAAAAGTTATAGGAATAGGAGCCAACCAGGTATGCAATGGGTTAGAACATGAAAACTTTTCTTCTTTTGTTTTTTTTTGTGAAATTATTTTTATGTTTATCGTAGTTATTATTTACATGTAAATGACTAAACTTGACACATCTTTGGCTTTAAATTCACACAAAAAATCCAAATTTTTGTTCATAAATTAAAAAGAATACGAATTACACATTGCAGAGTACAAAATTAGATAGAGAAAACCACACCTTATTAAATCAAAATTAATAAAAAAATTACAAGAAAGGAACATTTAAATATTTCCTATCTAACCTTTTCTTTTTAATTTAATGGATAATTTCTTGATTAGGCAGGACCATTTGTTTAATTTATTTTTCAAATTAAAATAAAAATAATATCTTAATTTTTAATTTTTATTTCAAAAATTATTCTTAGACATTATATAGTAAATTCAATTGAATTATCAGCTTGAACTAATTAGCTTGCATATTATTAAAAATGAATATTGTGTTACCTTACTTTAAAATGCCACGAAAGTATATAGCATAGTAGGAGGGAAACTGAAAAACATTATGTTTAATTCACTACACCAACTTGAAAATCAAAATACAAAATTAGTTAATCAAAATTATGAACTTTTGAATATCATTAAAATTTAAATTTAAAAGATGTAGTAGTTGGTAAATTAAATTTAAAATCATAAAATTAAAAATAAAATCATTCTATCATGCATTAAGCAACATGAGTTTATAAAAAAAAAAGATTTATTTTCAAAGAAATATAAAATGCCAATCTCATTTTTCTAGATCCTAACTTAAATTGAAAATATAAAAAATTACACTATTGTACCTTGAATTCATTTAACACTATTATTTTGTTGCCTTTTTTACTATGATTTCATTTATAGAATTAAAAAATAACAACTTTAACATATTAAGTTCAAAACGAAAACTAACTATTATTACACTATCTTACAAAAATAGTAAAATACCATATACCATGGATTGAGAGACAAGAAAGTTTTTTTAAAATTAATTTTGATTGAAGAAACTTGGACAATACCTAAGTTGAATACAGAAGACGTGCCCAAAATGGT
>CM045557.1:6612732-6688370 GCA_024721245.1 Mitragyna speciosa
CACTCCTTTCAAGAGATATTTCGTATCAAATGCAACTTTGAACTACACTGCTCTTCCCTTTAAAGTAAGTAACTATGAATTTTCTTGAATAATCAACAATACCACACTGGTAGAGGAAGTCCCTGAAGCTGTTGTTCCTTCGCTACCATGCACCTTCGAACTTACCAACTTTGCAGAATTTTACAAATATGTTGACACTGAAAACCCACTGATTTTGTGTTCTTCAACTAACATTCTGCTTTGATAACATGCTTTTTCCTTTCTAAACTTTTTACCTCATGCTTGCTTTTTACGGCCTTAAAATTTCATTCCATAATTACTATTTTTAAGACATTGAGGGGATTGTGCCACATGCATTTCCAAGTAGAGAACAAGGATTAGAAGAATGTAGAATCAAAGATTTTGTGATTGTTAATGAAGAGTAAGCAGCATTATTTTATTCTTTTTTTACTGTTGCGTTTACATCAGGTTGTAATATTTTAGTGTTCTCAGGAAAAGACCAATGATACTAACTTTGTGGAATGAATTTGAGGAATATGATAGGACAAATGTTGCAGCCATTGTCGCAACTGCACCTGTCATAATTTCCATGAGACTGAAAGTGACCACCTTTAATTATCAGTCACAGAAATTTTGCTTACTTCATGCTGAAGCATTAACTCATGCATTTTTTCTTTTAGTTTTTGCATATTCTGATAGTACATTTATTCTGTTGCAGCACTATCACTATCAACAAGAATGTCATCTTCCATCTTACTGAACCCACCTCTACCAGATGAAATGCAGTTGAAAGATTGGTGCATTAATCAAAATAATAACACGCATTGATTTCATTGTGTCCATAATGTTAATCGTAATATGATCTTTTTTTTTACAGATATAATGCAAATAAAGATGAGCGGAAGCTGTTTGTGGAAACAAAAGCCTACAAAGATTCAACCAGATTGCTCCCTCCACCCAATGAACAGGACATAATTAGCATACAAGCAGCTTTGACAATATTGCAGGATGTATATTGTAGTTTTTTATGTTATTTTAGACACAAATACTCAACTGCATTTTCTTTGGCTGCTAACACACTCTTTGATTTGACAGGCAAAAACTTCATGGGTAAAACGACGAGCAACGCTTGTTAATGGACAGCAGAAGTATTTGGTATACAGCCTGTGCAAATTGTCACAAATCAGTGCATGTTGATGTTGACTGGGACATCAAATGCCCTTCTTGCAAGGAAGAAACGAAGGTGATAGTTAGGTAAATATTCCTACTCCTCTATTTTCTTTTATGCTATTTTATTGCAATGTCAATTTGTTTTTTTAAATTTATTTCTTAAACAAAGGTGTCGAATTGAGATATTGCTTGAAGAAGATGGTGATATGCTCACTGCAACGATGTTCTCTCTTGACTGTGAGAAGGTCATTCCTTTCACTGCACCTTAGCTGAAAGAGGCAGATGACAATGTAATTTTTGAACAAAATATTCTTTTTTCCTATGTTGGCCGTCACTTTCACCTAAACAGCATTCATATTTTATTCTTACACATTTTTTATTGCATTTGATGATATCCTTTTGTGCATCAAATTATCAGGGAGTTATGCTTGATGGACAGATTACAGCGACTGTTGAAGGATTCACTATTGTTGCTTTTCTGCGCTATTATGAAAGGGAATATCAAGGAAAGACTGTCAAGAAATACATTGTTGTTAAAGCATACACAACTGATGAAATGATTCAGCTTGCTCAAGGCCTCGGTGATGAAGAAACAGTTGAGGCCACTCTACCCATCGCAGATGAAGAAATGCCTACCATTTCTTTACAGATTCGGACCCCAAAAACTCTCACAGCAAAATCCAGCAACGTTGAGCATCAGTTATTTACTCCGTTAATAAAGGCTGTCTTGGAAGAAATTGCTGCTACTTCAGATGCTTTTACATCCACGGCTTCTACAATTGGAGTAAACCTGAATTTTCTCCTTGAATTTACAGATGTTGGGAGCAGTCATAAAATGTAGGATGCAGAACTTGATGATGATTCTGGGAATGATCAGCAGCCAATATCTGTTCGTTTTGAAGAAAGCCCATCAAAGAAGAACAGGAATAAGGTCAAATTAAGCTAACTTGCTGTTCATGAAAACTGTCTTTTGCTGTTCAGCTAACTTGCTGTTTGAAAACTCTTTTGTTGTTTTTGTTCCATATTATGATCCATTATATCTTGCAAAGCTAAAGAGACATGTTTAATGGATCATAATATGAATCTTTTGTTTTGATATCTAATTATGCCTGCTGAAGCAATTAGTTGTATCTATCATTTTGGAACTGTAATGGTATAAATTACCTCATGTAATGCATTACGTGAACTATCACTTGCCTATTATCATTGTCTTTATTCAAACTTTGTATGTGGTGGATTCTCTGTAAAACTGTTTTGTTGTTTTTGTTGAATTTATATGTGCTGGATTCTCTGTAAAAATGTATTGCAGGACTGGTATTTTGAATTGTGTTCATGCTTGATCAAGAAACCAAAGAAACCACTTCTTATGTTGGCGGGTGTTGCGTGCTACAGATTCTTTTTCGCATCAGATATAAGTCAAATATCTAATGTTATGTCTGCTTAGCTTTATAAGGCTATTTTGAAACATTAGATACCAAACGTGTGTATTACCATGACAAGCATTTCATAAAAACAATATTGACTTTAATACTCAGAACCAACAACTTTAGATGTAGAATAAAAAATTGCACAACCAATAGTAACATGTGCAATCACTAACCAATGGTCATCCATTTTTAGAGCTCAAAAATTATAATCACATTCGCCATTTTATTAACTGCCTAAGAAATCAAAATCCAAAAATAGAAATTTAGTGGGGGCACAGCCAGATTTTACTAGTACTACTATATAAAAATGAAGTTCAAGTTCCTGTAGCGTCTGCACTGCTTGCCACGTGGCGTTTCAACACCTTTCCCTTCTTTTCTTTGTAGTGTTTAGGGTTTTGACGATTGCTATCTACAATTGCCTCTTTTTCTTTGTGCGCCCCTGTTTTCTTTTAATTTACTTTTTTGTACTTCTCATTCCTTGCTTTTGTATGATTCTCATTGTCATTTTTTGACTTTTTGCTTGCTTGGCTACTGCTATTTTCGTTGCTCATAGCATTTCTTACTGTCTTGCTGTTTGAAATTACCGTTAACTTCCTTAGCTTACTTTTGCCCTCACCTGTGCTTGCTTATTACATTGGTTTATCTGTCATTTTCTTTTCCCATACCATGTGCACCGTTTGATTGCATTGCTACCTTTTGTGTCTATTTCTTACCGTTTGATTTTATCTACAATCGACTACCATAGCCTTACTATGTACTGTCCTTTCTGTCATCTCCTTGTGCCTCTCTATTGACCCGTCTATGTGACGTTGCTTTTTTACTCATTTTGCTCATCTCCTGACACAAATTTTTGTCATAAAATTATTAATATTTCTATTGTCAAATCTGATTGTACCATAAGCATGTGTTGGCCGTTTGATTTCTGGCGAATTTTTGAGATTTGTTCCGATTTGATATTTGCTTTTTCTTTAGCTAAACCTGTTGCTCTTTCTCTATGGCTTGCCTTGCAGCCTATGTCTGACCGAAAAGAAAGGCCATCGATTATTGTAGCCGGCTCTCCTTCTGCTGCTTCCTTCTCCTCGGTTTTTCCGCTCCTTGCTTTTTTCTCCTCTTCTTTGCTTATATGTAGCTTGCATTTTTTTTATTGTTTTTTTTCTTTTTGGCATACTTACGTTTCTTTTGTGCATTTGTTTTCTTCCCATAGTATTTTTTTGGCCTTTCATATTTGCATTTCTTTTTTTTTCCTACTCTTCCTTAGGATTTTTCTTAAGCATGTTTTATTTTCCAATAGATTCTATTAACTGTTTACTTTTTGTTTTAAAATTTTCTTTTAGCCATTTCGATCGATCTCCTGCCTTTCGGGGCGTTTCTCCTTGCCCACCTCTCTGGCCCCTTTTGTTGAGGTTTGTTTTGTGTATATTGTTCTCATAAATTTGGTCTTTAGTGTGCTCTTTCAGCAGTTTTTTTTTTACAGTCTACTTCTTGCTTTTCTTTGACATTTTTTTTACAATATTAACATTTACTTTTTTTTTCAGCTTTTCGCTTTTGCTTTTTGGCCGTTCTTGTGAGTTATTATCATTTCCTTTTACTCTTTCTCTTTTTTGTTGTTCTTTTGTGCCTGCTGTGATGCTTATATTATTGTACTTTGTATTACTCTTTTTTGTCTGATATTGTACTTTGCTGCCAGGTGATGCTTTTTTTTTTTTTTTTGCGTTGTTACTTATGCTAATTTATTACTTGCTTTCTTTTGTCTCTCAATGACAAAGAAATACTGCTTTCAATCTATATTTTTTTTTACTTTTTCCCAATTAAGTGGACATGTTTGTTTTTTGCCTCTTTTTATTTACCAACAGTTTAATGCTTAGTTATTGCAGTAATTATTTGCATGTTAGTTTCCATTTTTATTTATACTTCTGTTATCTTGTTTTATTGTATTTTTCTTCATCTTTTTTTTCAAGGCAGTTTGGTTTTGTGGCCAAGCTAAAATTATTTTTCTTTCTTCTGTTAGAAAAATGGGTGGGGAGGAAAAAGAAGCAAGTAATTGCTGATCTTAATCGTCAATTGTTTTGCGTTATGTATGATCATGGACGGTTACCTTCCTCAGTAGAAGGATGTGAATCTGTGCCGTCTAGAGGGGTTGATGGTCTTCCTCAAAGGAATGATTGTTTGTCACCTCAGTCTACAATGGCATTGTTGAGTGTGCAGTCTTCTAAGTCGACCTTTTGTTCACTTCAAAGTGTATATTTAGCTAATAATTCCACACTTCTCGTGCCTCAACAGTCACACTCTGTTGTTTCCTGCATTCGTGAGTGTGGTGTTATGCAAAGCACTTCTGGAAAATCTCTCTTGTTTTTCAAAACATGCACCCCGATACATCAATATTCTAATACATTTGGACAATTTGCTTCTGTTAGAGCTTCTTTTACCATAACAAATGCGAAAGAATCTACTCTTATATGCCAAAAAAATTATGCTAGCTTTGACTATATAGACCGTCCGTCTATTAACGCATATCGTGACCAAATTCATTGCATGAATCAATCTATTAACCAAAATCCTTCCGTTGCTGAAACACGTTTATATAGAAAGCGTGCAATCTTAAGATGGAAACAAAAGAAACTGCGCTTTTCTGTTACTTCCTTCAGAAGGCCTTTAGCTTTTCCTATCCCGTAAACCAATATGCCCAGTCTGGCACCTTCCCTCTGTAAATTTAATCAGCTCCAGCCGAATGAAGACAGCAAATAGAAGGGATCGTTCAGGTAGTTGTTGAATTTTCAGCACTACCAAATGCTCATTTGTAATTGCTGTTGAAGTGCAACATTCTCAGGATCTTTTTTTCTCGGTGCTTCTTTTCTTTTAACAAATTTTAGGGCCATCCCGTCAAACTGGAAGAGATCTCCTGCAGTTTATACCTGAATCCTCTGACATCCTCAAGCCTGAAAGCAATTGCATATATTATGGTGCAAAAAAATTCATTCACAAAATAGCTAAATTCTGTTGTTCCAATGGTGATGTAGAGTTAGCTCAGAATAAATTGCCAAACATTTTATATGAGCTTCTTACATTCCAATCAAATGATGCTAAGTCTTTTAGAGTGTGCATAAGAACCTACAAAAATCATCTTGCATTTACTTCCATTGGCGCCAAGTGTGACAAAAATTTAGCAAAGAGAAATAAGGGAATACATACATTCAAAGTGCATGGACAGATGTATGATTTTATAAACGATTTGTTCCCGCCTGAAGATGGTCCTAAAAATCTCTAATTTTATTTTCATGACATGGATCATGAGATATCAAATCGTACCAAATCATGCCCTAGATTAACTGAAGCTGTTCTTACAAAATTGTTAACTGTCTTGGAAAATAACCCATATGCTCGCTTTTTCCGTAGCCTTGGAAATTTTCCTGACTTAGATTCGTACAATATCTTTCTTTCCACTAAACCAACTGTGGATCAGAGAGTTTATAATAAATCTACAGTTTCACAAGTAGCAGGTTTAAAGGTAGAAGGAGAGGAGAATGGTGAAACCACCCGTAGAAATATCCGAGTTTATACTCATGGTGGTAATTCTAGAAATATTAAATATTATTATGGTTGTTCTGACCCCTTGCAATACCCTTTGATGTTTCCTTTTGGTGAACTCGTTTGGCACCAAGGGATTCCCAAAAAGGGAATTCAATCACAGAATAAAAAAAAAAGAGAAAAAAAATACTAATCACCTCATTGATAGGGTGCTAATTAGTGGATTAATTTATGTTTATTTCCTTTTTATTATTACCGAAATATTGTGCTAATTGATTGATTCTACTCATATTTGGTATAATTGATGTTAATTGCAGGAAAGTATATAAAGAAGGAAATAAAAGGAAATTAAGAAGATTTTTCCATAAAGATCACGTGTGAAGTTGGCACGGGCACGCCTAGTCCTCACGTCCAAGACAAAACGCCCAGAAAATCCTGCGCAGAAATTTCCAATTTGGAGTTCACAGCTTGGATGGATGTTTCCTCCCTAGTAGTTTAATTGTGTTAGGAAGTTATTTTTATTTGTGTTTCCTTATTTTTAGAACATCTCTTCCAAAGAGAGAATTTGGAAAGACTTTGACTACTAAAAATTAGGAGATAATTATGGAAGGGAATTTTAGGGAACGTTACTTTGAAAGTAACGCTGATTTTGGGTCTAGGAAGGCAGGCCTCTTCCATAAGAAAATTCTGCAGAAATTCTTCTACGTTCTCTCTAGCAATTTTCTCTCTTTTTCATCTTTTGTGTAAAGTTCTCTCTCATGAAGAGCAACTAAACTACTTGTTCTAGTCAAGGGTCAATTTGAAGACTTGGTTCCAAACATCTGTGAGATCTAATTAATTTTCAGTTGTTTCTTTTATTCATTGGTATTCTTATGTTCTTTGGATTTAATTTTTATGATTATTTTGTTCTTTGAATGTCAAGGGCCCGATATTCGAATTAACATAATAATCTACAGCCATATTAATCAATTGAATCCGTAATTGTTTGATTGATTAATTCAAGTGGTAACTAGCTTGATTAATTTCATGTTAGGGGAACATATGATCTAATTTAAATAAACCCTCGTAGCGTGTTTATTGATTAGGATTTGGGCTTTTCTAGTTTCTAATGCAATCAAGAAATTAAATCCTACGGTCGTACCTAGGGTTATTTCTTGAGTTAGAGAAATAGGACAATGGTCGTACCTTGGCTATCGATAAAGTAAGGAAGAGTTGGCTATAAGCTATAACCAATCTATTAATGAATAATTGAACTATTTTTGCATCCAGTGATCAGTTGTGTGAACCATGTTTGAAAATTGCATCCTTTGGCTAGAGCTTTGTTCTTATTGATTTTAATCTCTATTTATTTTCTTGAATTGCTTTTTAATTAGTTAATTGTTATTTTCAATTTATTCAAAACAAATCCCCCCAGTAGTTTTTAGTATAAAAGAAACAAAGTTTTCTCCAATCCTTGTAAGATGACACCTACTCACTTGCTATATGCAAAATTTATATTGTCTTGGAATAAGGATTTTTATTATTGCACAGATTCGACACCTGTCAATTTTTGGCGCCGTCATCGAGGATTGGCGTTTGAAATTTTGTTTCTTTTATTTAGTTTCACTTGATTCATTTTTGGTATTTCTTACTAGTTTATGCCACGTTCTTCTTGTACAGGTGAACTGGTGTTTATTCCTGAGATAGAGAAGACTGCACGTAGGCTTAAGAAGGAGACCACGAAGCGAAAGGAGGCACAACTAGCTTGTTGCATCTCCAGGATTAAAACTTTGCAACGGAATTGGTGGATTCATCGAGTGTAAGTTCAAGTGATTCAGAAAAAGAGGAAGTCACCATGACTGATAATAGAACATTGAGAGAGTTGGCTGCTCTCAATTTAACTCAACAGCCATTATGCATTACATTCCCTAACTTGGATGAAAATACTCCTTTTGAGCTTAAATCTGGTTTAATTCATCTCTTACCTTCTTTCCATGGTCTTTCAGGTGAGGAGCCCCATAAACACTTGCAAGAGTTTGACGTAGTGTGCTCAAGTATGAAGCCTCCTGGAGTTACTGAAAGACCAAATTAAGATGAGGGCATTCCCCTTTTCTCTTAAGGATGCTGCAAAAGACTAGTTGTACTATCTGCCTGCAGGGAGTATCACGACATGGACTGAGTTGAAGAAGAAGTTTTTGAGAAAATATTTCCTGCTTCTAGAGCTGCAAGTTTGAGGAAGGAGATATGCGAAATCAAGCAACAACATGGAGAGTCTCTCTATGAATATTGGGAACGGTTCAACAAACTGTGTATCAAGTGCCCACAACATCAGATAAGTGAGCAGTTATTGATCCAATATTTCTACGAAGGCCTTCATTTGAATGACTGGAACATCATTGATGCCGCAAGTGGAGGAGCTCTGGTGAACAAAACTCCTACAGAAGCATGGGAGTTAATTGAAAGAATGGCAGAAAATTCTCAACAATTTGGTTTTCTGTGATAGTACCCCTGTTCGTAGAGTGAATGAAGTGGATAGCCTCATCTATTCAACAACAACTGTATGAGTTAACTTCTTTTGTGCGATAGTTAGCCGTGAGAAATTCACAACAAGCAAAGGTGTGTGGAATTTGCACAAATAGTGCTCACGCCACGGATATGTGTCCAATGCTTTCAAGAGGAAAATGCTGAACAAGTGAATTTTGCTGAGAACATGCCCTCGCCAAGAGGCCATATGATCCATACTCTAACACTTACAACCCAGGTTAGAAGGACCATCCGAACCTTAGTTATGGAGAGAACAAGCAACAGAATTTCTTTCAGAATAGACAGCAAGGGTTCCAACCTCAATATCAACCAAAGCCTCCAGCTTCATCCTCTACTTCAGAGAATTCTTTAGAAGACATTGTTAAGTCTTTGGCCTCTAGCACTTTACAGTTCAGCAGAAAACGGATGCAAGCATTCACAATTTGAATATCCAAGTAAGTCAATTGAACACTCAAATGAGTCAAATGATGACTGCGATAAGTCGATTGGAAGTAAAGTGGATGAAAAACTACCATCCGCAACCTGAAGTGAATTCTAAAAATGTGAGTGCTATGACTCTTAGAAGTGGAAAGGAAATAGATGGACTCAAAGTGATTAATCCAAAGAAAGAAGTGAGGACCAAATTGAAAAAGAGATTGAGGAAGAAGAGTAAAACCATACGAACTCCAAGATAAATTCTTGACCCATTGGTTCAAACTAAATCTAATTGGCTACCTTGTTCCTTGCAGGTTAGAAAAATCGAATAAGCAAAATAAGAAAAGGAGATTTTTGAAGTATTTTCGAAAGGTGAAAATCAACATTCCTCTACTAGACGCAATAAAACAAGTGCCAAAATATGCTAAATTCCTGAAGGACTTGATGCGTCAATAAAAGGAGATTGAAAGAAGATGAAAGAGTAATAGTAGGAGAGAAATGTGTCTGCAGTGCTTCAAAGAAAGCTCCCACCCAAATGCGGGGATCCAGGTATGTTCACTATCCCTTGTAAGATAGGAAACACTAGAATAAGGAATGCTATGTTAGACTTAGGGCATCTATTAATGTGATGCCTAAGACCATTTATGATTCCTTAAATCTAGGACCATTAAAGGACACAGGCATCATTATTCAATTAGCGGATCGCACTAATGCTTATCCTGATAGGGCTAATTGAAGATGTCTTAGTCCAAGTTAATGAGTTGATATTTCCTGCAGATTTCTATGTTTTAGATATGGATGATCGCAATGCTCTTAATCCATCACCTATTATATTAGGTAGACCATTTTTAAGTACTGCACGAACAAAGATTGATGTTTTTGAGGGTACTCTAACGATGGAGTTTGATGGAGAGATTGTCCGTTTTAATATTTTTGATGCAATGAAATCTCCTACTAACTCTCATTCAGTGTGTGCTGTTAGTACAATTAACCCTATGGTGCAAGAAGTTTTAAACTTGATGGAAGAGATGAAGTAAAAGTAGCACCAACCAAACATCTCGAATTGGAAACAATTCGTGATGTAAAAATGAGGTGAAGGGTTAAAGAATGAGGACCTATGAGGATACTATGAATTATAAGGAGAGGGGTAAGTTATGTTCTCGCCTGATTGACCCATTTGTTATTACTAATATTTTTCATAATGGTGCAGTAGAAATCAAAAGTTTGAGAACGGACAAGAAATTTGTGATGAATAGACAGTCGTCTCAAACTTTATTATGAAGGATTTGAAGTTGAAAAAGTGGAGACAATTCCACTTGAGGATCCAATTTATGAGGCTTGAAGGGACTTGACTGCGTCTGGCCAAAGACGTTAAAGAAAGGCGCTACTTGAGAGGCAACCCAAGGATTTTAGGATGATTATTATTTTGTGTTCTTGTTATTTTTATATTTTTATTTAAGTTTGGGGTGTAACTTTTGATTTTATCTTTTTGTGATAGGAAGCGTTTGGTTAAACATGCTTGAGCTTACAAGGCACGTTAAAATTGAGAACTTGGGATTGGTGGACAGAAGACTCATTAACAATTAAGCGTGTCCACGCCTAATGGTCACGCCTAAGGAATGAGTTTTAGTTTGAAAAGCATAAAGTTTGACATGAGCTAGACGTGCCCACGTTTAGTAGTTACGCCTAAAGGACGATTTTTGAAGTTGCGGTCAGAAGACCCTTTGCGAGTTAGGCGTGCCCCACGTCTAACATGGTGGTTGGTTCTATTTAAAAAAAAAAAAAAGAAGATATAGTCAAATTGACGTTCAAGTCAATTTGCAGATTCTTTTCTTTCTTTCCTTTTCTCTTTTCTTTCTTTTTTTCTCTTTTATTCTTCTTTTCTTTCTACCTTCTTCTTCTTTCTTTCTTCTCCTCTACCGTCATCATCCAACTTCTATCCTCCACTTTCTATCGCCGATTCTCTCTCTCTTCTTACTCCCCCTCTTCGATTTTTTTTTCTTTTTCTCTCTTCTATTTTCTTCTCTCTCCCCCCTTCTCTTATCTCTTTTCTCTCTCTCTCTCTCTTACTATTCCCAATCGCTGGTTTTCATTCCTTGTCGACTGCTGCTCTCCACCAACAGAATTTGCAGATCTGCACCTCTCTCCTCTAGGTTCTTCTACTATTGTAGACTCCTCTCACATCCTGTTCTTGGTTATTGGATTTTCTTTGTGTTTTTGATTGATTTAATTTTTAAATTTTTAATTTGCAAGTCATGAGTAAAAATAAATGATCATCCACCTTTTCCTCCTCAAACCGTGGCTTGGTATTACTCCCCTCGTGTTCAGGGAAGTCTCGTTGCCCCCTTTGCTTTTACTTTCTTACTTTTAATTTTTACATTGGGGACAATGTAATCTTTAGGTGTGGGGGAGGAGTTTATTAGTAGCTATGTTTGTTTGATGTCTTGTGTGTTTATGTTCTTTTTGTGTGTTTATGTTTTCTTTGTTAGTGTCTTTGTCTATCTATGATGATTGCAATCAAGATTTAAGTTTTTGTGGTGATTGTGCTAGTGAGTATCATGTTCTTCTTAATGATGGAGTTGGATGATAAATGTATTAGATTTGACAAAAATTTTAACCACTTTGTGAGCTTTTGAGCCTATTAGTGAGCAATCCATTCAAAATTGCTCTATTTTTGTTGTTGAGTGGTTATTGCACATGGTTTGTCATTCTAGAACTTGCTTGGTTATGCATGTCAAGACCACACGTGTATGAGTTGGATGCATTAAAAATGACAAGGGCACCTAGGATTTACCATTTTTGACTTTCTTAAAACCTTGCCCTTATTTTAATCATCATTAGTAAGCCAATTTGAGCCTTTAACCCTTTTTCTTTGTTTAATAACCACAATTGCTAAACAAGACCTTTTTTAGACTTTCTTTTGGACCTTATGTCAAAGAATTGTCATGGTTTTATTGTTTGAAAAATTGATGTTTTCTTACAATGCATGAATTGAAATTGTCAAGTGTTGGCAAAATAAAGCTTGGTTTGAAAAAAAAAAAAGAAGAAGAAAAATCTGCAGTGAAGAAAATGAAAAAAAAAAAAGAAAGAAAATGATGGTTATTGTGAAGTATCTCAAAAAAATCATTGTAGTGTTTGAGATTGGAGTCAAATGTGAAGAAAAGTGCTTACACTTGATTGAATATGGTGCGAGTTGTTAACATGCCTTGGAATGTTGAGTTTGAAAAAAATTTTCATGCAGTAAATTTTTGACATTCTTTTGACATAGCTAAACCTAAATTCTATCTTTTTATCCTACCTTTGCCCAAGCCCCATTACAACCTATATGAAAGTCCCTTTGATTTTTGTGTTTAACTCTACTAATTAGTGGTGGAGATGTGATATAAGAGCAAGCATATGGTAATGTCACTCTATCGTGTTGATTTGAGAGTTACATTTATACCCTAAACACTTTTGAGAGTGATGAGTGCATTCGTTAAACATCTTCGTGAGGATTGTTGAATCTGATATATTTTGAATTCAATGAAGTTGTTGGAAGAATAGGATGCTTTACTAGTACAATTTGCTATGAACTACTTGATCTTGATTGTGTTTCTGAGCTTAAATATGCTTGAGGACAAGCATAGTTTAGGTGTGGGGGAGATTGATAGGGTGCTAATTAGTGGATTAATTATGTTTATTTCCTTTTTATTATTACCAAATATTGTGCTAATTGATTGATTCTACTCATATTTGGTATAATTGATGTTAATTGCAGGAAAGTATATAAAGAAGGAAATAAAAGGAAATTAAGAGATTTTTCCATAAAGATCACGTGCGAAGTTGGCACGGGCACGCCTAGTCCTCACGTCCAAGACAAAACGCCCAGAAAATCCTGCATAGAAACTTCCAACTTGGAGTCACAGCTTGGATGGACGTTTCTTCCCCTAGTAGTTTAATTGTGTTAGGAAGTTATTTTTATTTGTGTTTCCTTATTTTTAGAATATCTCTTCCAAAGAGAGAATTTGGAAAGACTTTGACTACTAAAAATTAGGAGATAATTATGGAAGGGAATTTTAGGGAACGTTACTTTGAAGTAACGTGATTTTGGGGTCTAGGAAGGCACGCCTCTTCCATAAGAAAATTCTGCAGAAATTCTTCTACGTTCTCTCTAGAATTTTCTCTCTTTTTCATCTTTTGTGTAAAGTTCTCTCCCATGGAGAGCAACTAAACTACTTGTTCTAGTCAAGAGTCAATTTGAAGACGTGGTTCCAAACATCTGTGAGATCTAATTAAATTTCAGTTGTTTCTTTTATTCATTAATATTCGTATGTTCTTTGGTTTAATTTTTATGATTATTTTGTTCTTTGAATGTCAAGGGCCCGATATTCGAATTAACATAATAATCTACAGCCATATTAATCAATTGAATCCGTAATTGTTTGATTGATTAATTCAAGTGGTAGCTAGCTTGATTAATTTCATGTTAGGGGAACATATGATCTAATTTAAATAAACCCTCGTAGCGTGTTTATTAATTAGGATTTGGGCTTTTCTAGTTTCTAAGGCAATCAAGGAATTAAATCCTACGGTCGTACCTAGGGTTATTTCTTGGTTAGGGAAATAGACAATGGTCGTACCTTGGCTATCGATAAAGTAAGGAAGAGTTGGCTATAAGCTATAACCAATCTATTAATGAATAATTGAACTATTTTTGCATCCGTGATCAGTTGTGTGAACCATGTTTGAAAATTGCATCTTTGGCTAGAGCTGTGTTCTTATTGATTTTAATCTCTATTTATTTTCTTGAATTAGCTTTTAATTAGTTAATTGTTATTTTCAATTTATTTAAAACAAATCCCCCCAGTAGTTTTTAGTCTAAAAGAAACAAAGTTTTCCTCCAATCCCTGTGGAGACGACCCTACTCACTGCTATATACAAAATTTATATTGTCTTGGAGTAGGATTTTTATTATTGCACAGATTCGACACCTGTCACTCATTTCTCCCTTGAATTTTGACACTACTGAACAGCTTTTAGAAAGAGAACAACACGGTTAGTTTTCATCTTATAAGATTTTCCTTGAACATTCTTTTTACACACAATCAACCTAGCAGCCAAGTTATGATTCTTTAGTTTCCTTTTCACGGCTTTAGGTGAATCAGACGATGACCCTAATTTGTCTCGGTTAGAGAATATTACGCCTTTAAGCTTCAAATAAGGGACAATGACGAGTCTTTTTTGCTGCAATTTGCGTGTTTACTACAACAATATATAGTACAAATGTATATTAAGCTTGAAACACAGAGGTTGGATTTTTTTAGGGCGCGGCAGGAAGATATTAGAAGAGAATTTCTGCAGGGAATTATAGACGTAGTTGCAGCTGGAGAGACACATGGTTCCAATATAGGTCAGCGAATAATACTACTAGCAAGCTTTGTAGGAGGCCTTAGAAACATGAGACGAAAATACATGGATGCAATGACTTTGGTTCAAAAATATGGCAAACCAGACATATTCTTAACTATTACCTGTAATCCTAATTGGCCTGAAATAAAAGAGTATTTGACTGCTGAGGAAGAAGTCCAAAATATACCTAATTTAGTTGTAAGAGTTTTTCGTGCAAAATTAGAACTTAAATTTGAACTTTTTAAAAATAACATCTTTGGTGAGGTTGCTGCTTATGTTATAGAATTCCAGAAAAGAGGCCTGCCGCATGCGCATTTTCTCTTGATCTTGAAACCGCAACACAAGATGTTTAATCCAGAAGATTATGACCAAATTGTGTGTGCAGAAATACCAAAAAAAAAAAAACACCCACATTTGTATAAACTGATTGTTAAGCATATGTTACATGGTCATTGTGGAAAAAAAAAATCCTTCTAATCCTTGCATGAGAAAAAATGGCACATGTAAAAATTCATATCCCAAAGACTATTGTACACAAACAACAAAAACTACAAATGCATATCCAACATATAGAAGAAGACAAAATGGGGTCAGAGTTAAGGTCTGTTCTGCTTGGTTAGATAACAGATGGGTTGTTCCTTACAATCCTTATTTATCAGCTAAGTTTAACTGCCATATTAATGTAGAAATTTGTTCTACAATTCATGCAGTTAAATACATCTACAAGTATATTTGTAAGGGACATGATAGGATTATGTTCCATGTGGCTAGTGATTCTTCAAGTACACAAATTGATGAAATACAATAGTATGTTTCTGCCAGGTGGGTATCTCCACCGGAAGCTATTTGGAGAATTTATCGTTTCCTTCTTGGTGAAATAAAACCTGCAGTTATTCACCTACCGCCGCATTTAGAAAATTACCAACCTATGAACTTTAAAAAAAAATCAAAACTTATGCAGCCTAGTAAGTAACACACACCTCAAGAAACTAATACTCATTGAATTTTTTTATATGAACAAAACAAATAAAAGAGCACAAACTCTAAATTGCACATATACTGAATTCCCAGACCATTTTGTTTGGAAATCTTATCAAAGGAGATAGAAACCAAGACAAAGAGGAGATTCTGTAGGTAGAATTATGACAGCCCATTCCGCTGAAGACGAGAGATATTACGTGAGACTTCTATTATCAAAAGTACGGTGTCCTAAGTCATACGACGATTTAAGAGCTTATAATGGCATTATTGTTAATACATTTCGAGAGGCTGCACTTTTGCGAGGACTTTTACAAAACAATAACAGTTAAGAGCTTTGTCTAGAAGAAGCTTCTTTGTTCAATATGCCTTATGAAATGAGACGTCTCTTTGCGACACTTTTAGCATATTCATGTCCCAATGATCCCAAAGCCCTATGGCTCAAATTTGAGACTGTGATGTCTAAATATTTCTCAAGGTTAAGTGATTTGACAAAGCAAGACGTTAGGAAAAAGTATTACAGCAAATATGTGATTTCTTACGATCTATGGGAAAACATATCAGCTCATATGATTTAGTACCAAATAATTTACCATTTCTGACATAGATAATGAAACAAGAGAATTAAGAACAGAGAAAAGTATCATTGTTTCTGAAAATGATTTAAATTCAATATTCCTTTTGAATAGAAAACAAAAGAAAGCATTTGATATCATATCCAATAGGATATACACGAACAAGGCTAGTGCCTTATTTGTTGATGGTCCAGGGAGAACTGGAAAAAACATTTTTGTCTAGAGCTCTTCTAGCTGATGTTAGGTTAAAAGGCTACCTAGCATTGGCTACAACAATTTCCGGGATAGTTGCATCAATTTTACCGAGAGGTAGAACAACTCATTCTCGGTTTAAAATAACAATTGACATTTCTGAAGAAGCAACTTGTAGAATTAGCAAACAAACATTTCTTGCTACTCTCATAAAAGAATCTAGGTTGATCATTTGGGATGAAGCTCCCATGGCAAAAAAGGCTGCTCTTGAAGCACTTAATGATTTGCTACAAGATTTGATGGATTCGAGAGAGCTATTTGGAGGTAAAGGAGTAGTTTTAGGCGGTGATTTTAGGCAAACATTGCCTATTGTTCGAAAAGGGACTAAATCTGAAACAATCAATGCTTGTTTAACAAACCTCACACTTTGGCCACAGCTTGAAAAAATACGGTTGATAGAAAATATGAGAGCTCGTGTGGATCCTTGCTTTACTGAATTTCTTCTTCGAATTGGTGAAAACATAGAGCCAATAAATAGACATGGTAATGTAATGATCCCTCACCCAATCTTACTTTCACACAATAACAAACATGATCCTTTGAATGATCTCATAGATATTGTCTATCCTGATTTGCAAAATTTGAATGAAATTGCACACACCCAATATAATAGAGCTATCCTAACAACAAAAAACCATATTGTTGATGAGTTAAATGACATTCTAATTCATAAATTCCCAGGTGAAGAGACAGAATATTTAAGTTATGATGAAACTCTTAACCCTAATGATCAAGCACAATACCAAGACATGCTAAACAGTCTTTCACCTAGCGACCTACCACTTGACAGGCTTGTATTAAAACCTAATGCACCAGCAATTATATTAAGAAACTTAGATCCTTCGGAAGGCTTATGTAACGGAACAAGACTAATTTGCAAAGCTTTGCGAGCAAACATTATACATGCAGAAATAATTGTTGGAGATTATGCTGGTAAAGAAGTGTTTATATATAGAATACCATTAGAGCCTTCAAATGATGAACAATATCCTGTGCCATATAAAAGGATTCAATTTTCTCTTCGGTTATGTTTTGCAATAACAATCAACAAAGCTCAAGGACAAATACTAGATTATGTTGGTATACATCTAAAAGAACCAGTTTTTTCACATGGACAGTTGTATGTTGCACTATCATGAGCTAGAAAATCATCATCTGTCAAAGTTCTCATCAAACCATCTTCTTGTTCCCCTAATAATGATAACAAAACCAAAAATATTGTGTTCAAAGAAGTTTTGCAGGCTTATTATGAACCTCCAATGTATGCAGTTTCTCTCTCACTTTCAATGCCAGGCTCTCAAACTCATAAAGTTCAGTGCACATGTCCAATGTAACGTTCATTAATGTTCTTTTTTCCCTTCATTTCTTAGTTCATCTCACAACTAAAATATACCAAGATGAATGTATCAAATTGTTGATGTCTACAGAGGACTAAAAGGATGGACAGTACTTTTCCAAGTTGTTGAGCACAGCCATGTTCAGCTTAACTGAGGAACACCTCCAAGAAGATACAAAAAACTTTTTATTTTTCTGATATGGCGTTCAAATGAGTTGTATATTTTATTTTTTTATTTGTTAAAATTACTGATTGCTTATTAATGTCTTAAACAAAAAGGGAACCAAAGTTTCAGGGGTCATATATGGCAATGATATTCGCTATTTTGCGAATTTTCTCACTCCTTTCAAGATATATTTCGTATCAAATGCAACCTTGAACTACACTTCTCTTCCCTTTAGAGTAAGTAACTACAAATTTTCTTGGATAATCAATAATACCACACTGGTAGAGGAAGTCCCTGAAGCTGTTGTCCCTCCGCTACCATGCACCTTCGAACTTACCAACTTTGTAGAATTTTTCAAATATGTTGACACTAAAAAAGCACTGAGTTTGTGTTCTTCAACTAACATTTTGCTTTTATAACATGCTTTTCCCTTTCTCAATTTTTTACCTCATGCTTGCTTTTTACGGCCTTAAAAATTCATTCCATAATTTTCATTTTTAAGACATCAAGGGGATTGTACGGCATGCATTTCCAAGTAGAGAACAAGGATTAGATGAACGTAGAATCAGAAATTTTGTGATTGTTAATGAAGAATAAGCAACGTTATTTTATTCTTCTTTTTACTGTTGCGTTTACATCAAATTGTAATATTTTAGTGTTCTTAGGAAAAGGCTAATGATATTGACTTTGTGGAATGAATTTGAAGAATATGATGGGAAAAATATTGCAAACATTGTCACAACTGCACCTATCATAATTGCCATGAGACTGAAAGTGACCACCTTTAATTGTCAGTCACAGAAGTTTCACTTACTTGACGCTCAAGTATTAAGTCATGCATTTTTTCTTTTAGTTTTTGCATATTCTGACAGTACATTTATTCTCTTGCAGCACTATTGCTGTCAACAAGAATATAATCTTCTATCTTACTCAACCCACCTTTACCAGATGAAATGCAGTTGAAAGATTGGTGCATCAATCAAAATAATAACATGCATTGTTTTCATTGTGTCCATAATGTTCATCGTAATACGAACATTTTTTTTTTATAGGTATAATGCAAACAAAGATGAGCTGAAGTTGTTTGTGGAAACAAAAGCCTACAAAGATTCAACCAGATTGCTTCCTCCACCCAATGAATGGAACATAATTAGCATACAAGCAGGTTTGACAATATTGTAGGATGTATATTGTAGTTTTTTTTATGTTATTTCAGACACAAATACTCAACTGCATTTTGTTTGGCTACTAAGACACTCTGCAATTTGATAGGTGTAAACTTCATGGGTAAAAGGAAGAGCAAGGCTTGTTAATGGATAGCAGAAGTATTAGTATACAGCCTGTGCAAATTGTCACAAATCAGTGCATGCTGATGTTGACTGGGACATCAAATGCCCTTCTTGCAAGGAAGAAACGAAGGTGATAGTTAGGTAAATACTCTTGCACCTCTATGTTGTTTTATGCCATTTTTTTTTTTTGCAATGTCAATTTGCTTTTTTAATTATATTTCTTAAACAAAGGTGTCGAATTGAGTAGCGCTTGAAGAAGATGGCAATATGCTCACTGCAACAATGTTCTCTCCGGACTGTGAGAAGGTCATTCCTTTCACTGCACTTCAGCTGAGAGAGGCAAATGACAATGTAATTTTTGCACAAAATATTCTTTTTTCCTATGTTGGCCATGACTTTCACCTAAACAGCATTTATTTATTCTTACAGACACATTTTCTTATTGCATCTAATGATATCTTTTTGTGCATCAAACTATCAGGGAGTTATGCTTGATGGATAGATTGCAACGACTATTGAAAGATTCAGCATTGTTGCTTTTCTGCGCTCTTATGAAAGGGAATATCAAGGATAGATTGTCAAGAAATACACTGTTGTTAAAGCATACACAACTGATGAAATGATTTAGCTTGCTTAAGGCCTCAGTGATGAAGAAACAGTTGAGGCCACTCTACCCATCACAGATGAAGAAATGCCCACCATTTCTTTACAGATTCAGACCCTTGAGGCTCTCACAGGAAAATCCAGCAACGTTGAGCGTCAGTTGTTTACTCTGTCAACAAAGGCTGTCTTGGAAGAAATTGCTGCTACTTCAGATGCTTTTAAATCCACAGCTTCTACAATTGGAGTAAAAAGGAACCTGAATTTTCTCCTTGAATTTATAGATGTTGGGAGCAATCATAAAATGTAGGATGCAGAACTTGATGATGATCAGCAGCCAACATCTGTTCGTTTTGAAAAAAGCCCATCAAAGAAGAACAGGGACAAGGTCAAATTAAGCTAACTTCCTGTTCATCAAAACTTTCTTTTGTTCAGGCTTTTTGTATGATGAATTCTTTAAAAACTCTTTTGTTGTTTTTGTTCCATATTATGATCCATTATATCTTGCAAACCTAAAGAGACATGTTTAATGGATCATAATATGAATCTTTTTGTTTTGAGATGTAATTATGCCTGCTGAAGCAATCAGTTGTATCTAGCCTTTTGGAACTGAAATGGTATAAATTACCTCATGTAATGCATTATGTGAACTATCACCTGCCTATTGTCACTGTCTTTTATTCAAACTTTGTATATGCTGGATTCTTTGTAAAACTGCCTTGTTGTTTTTGTTGAATTTATATATGTTGGATTCTCTGTAAAAATGTACTGCAGGACTACTATTTTGAATTGTGTTCATGCTTGATCAAGAAATCAAAGAAATCACTTCTTATGTTGTCGGGTTGCGTACTACAGATTCTTTTTGCCATTACATATGAGTCCAATATCTAATGTTATGTGCACTTAGCTTTATAAGGCTATTATGGAACATCAGATAACAGGTGTGTGTATTACCATGACAAGCATTTGATAAACACAATATTGAGTTTATTACTTACAATGAACAGCTCCAGATGTAGAATGAAAAATTGCACAACCAATGGTGATATATGCAATCGCTAACCAATGGTCATCCATTTTGAGAGCTTACAAATTATAATCATATCTATCATTTTATTAACCAACTAAGAAATCAAAATCCAAATACAGAAATTTAGTGGGCATTGGCTGCGCCTGGCACAGCCAGATTTTACTAGTAGTACATAGAAAATCAATATTAGAATACTAACAACTACGTACGGTACTATGAGACTCTGTCCGTGCACACCTGATATACCTAAGGTACGAAAATTTGCTTGCTCAATTATATAGATATAGACAATTTATGTTCTACTTTCTTTGTACACATACCAACAACTCTCTTAAATACCAAGGAAGATTTAAATGGTTCACTTACGGTATGTTCTTAAATGGTTGCTCAATTATATAGATATAGACAATTTAAATGCCAACAACTATCTTTTTTGTAGCCTATAAATATTGGGTTTCCTTTCTTCCATCTAAAAAACAAAATTTTTATAGAATCTGTGCCTGGACGATTGTTTTTTGGAATTTTTTTAAATAATTACTGCAGTATTTTAAAGATTTTTCTTAATAAATATGTATGTAAGATAAAAAGATAATTGAAAAATGTGTTTAAAGTTTTAAAAAACACTAACAAACAAACAAAGCCATTTTTTTTTTCTTTTTTTGCTCCCTTCTCTCCTTCTCCGCTGGTTAATATAATTTGCTACTCTTGCTCTCTCTTAATTAGAGAAAGGCTTGTTTAATTCTAGAAAAATATTTCAACACTCTGAACTAGTTTCTTCGGAGAGTGCCGTTTGGCACGAGTTAAGTTTCTTCAATTTCTACAAATTTTATTTTCTATATTTTGCTGTACATATTTTCCAACACTTTGCTTTAAAGAACTTTGAAAAATAAGAGAAATAGATGGTCAAGAATAGGTTAAAACGATTGCCTTTTGTGTTTTGGTTGAACCTTGGGTTTAGACTCGTCCGTCCACAAGATACTTCTTGGCTTGCCGTGTTGTACTTGTACTGTTCAATTTTTCCTTATAAGAAGCGTGTTGACAAGCTAAATCCTTTGTAAATCGAAGTGAGCCACCAAGATGATGCAAACTGAAGCTTGCACTGTACTATGTTTTCAGACTCGGACCGGGTATCGACCCGGCCGAGCTCAGGGGTCAGGGGTCAATGGGTACGACCGGGGGTCGATTCGGGATCGAACCGAATGACGTCATAAATATTATATATATATATATATATAACACATATATACACTTACTAATTTTTTTCTTAATTTTAGTTGTTAGTCTAAAAAATTATAGCCAAAATACCCTCAATAACCATTTTAATATCTTGCTATTAATAGTTCAAAAAGCATTGAATTGAAAAAATTAGCAATAAATATAATGGACTTAAATTATTTACTTTTTAATATAATTAGTATAAAGAAATAGAAGTGAGGCACCACTAATATTTTGTAATTGATCAAAAAAGTTGGTTGCCTTTTGACAGATAACTGGGCCAAGCAAATAAAAATCATGTATTGATTTAGCATTGATGTTCATTTGTTGGATGTATGTCAATGGGCTCATGTCATTGTCAAAACTCAAAAACAAATAATTGTTGGAATCTATTTTCTTCAGACAATGAATATGGAAGCCTACAAATATGTATAATAGCCCATATCTAATGAAGTGTGGAGCATTAATGTAGTTGGATTTGTTAAAAAAAAAAAAAAATCTAGACGGTTTCCGGTTTTGCCCGGTCAAACCCGGTTTTTGACCGAGTTTGACCGGATTTTTTAAAACCGGTTTTTTATGCTAACTCGGACCGGACACTTGGCCGGTTCCCGGTTCGACCGGTTCGACCGGCCGGTCCGGTCGGAGTTTAAAAACACAGGTTGTACAGGGTAAAGGATGGGAAAATTCATGGATGGACTCAGTCCAAAATTGTACTTGTGGACCTTATAGTTTAAAATAAAAATAGTATAATTATTTTTACATCATTTTATATTTTTTTTTATATCAGTATTCAGCACTTTGCTTATAACTTGGTGCTCTTTTAAATTAAAAGATGCACTGGTAATAACATAGTTCCGATCCATTTAAAAATCTCTCGTAAATCACGTCGTGGCTAGTCATTGAGCAACTTATAGATTTCTCATTCATTGCTCAAAAAACAATTACACCTCGCCAATACAGATGACTAATAAATTCGGTTGTCAAAGTTTACACCAACTTTATCACTAACGTCAACGATCTAATACACAATTAAAATACGAAGACTTTTAAAATACGACTAGCCATGATTTCGTGCAATAGACGAGATATAATTTTCTTTGAGCAACAATAGTTATTGAAGACCATTTTAATTACACCATTTTAATTCTTGATTTGCTTGCCGATTAAGCTCATTCCTTATTTGATTTTTATTTTGCAAGCAAGAAAGCAAAACCCATTTGAACAATGAAAATGCCGTGCTTGTCCGAAGTCCTCCAAATGGCAATATCACCCACTGCTCAAGTCGGCATGCTCTGATCTATTAAGGAAAAAAAATAAAAGAAAAGAAAATAATCAATCATGCTCTAATAATTTGGATACTTTGGAAATCAAGTCTGAAATTGCTAAGAAATAATTAATTTTTATCAAAAATAAATTTCGGTTTTGATATATGCAAAATTATTCTTAAATTATCAAATGAATAAGACACAAATTGTTCAAAATTTAGCATTCAGCTTGTTTTCAAAAAAGGTGGAGGGAGAGAGAGGAAGGGGGAGAGAGAAAGAGAGAGAGGGAGGGGGAGAGAGAGTATTTTTGTTTTCAGTTTAGTGGATGGTGGTAAGATCTTTGCCGGTTTGTCGGTAAAAACTAAGAAAAGAATTTGCGTCTACTTGGCCATAAGTCAACTTGAAAAGGAATAATTTTTAGAAAACAACTAAAAACATATAAAATGAATCAAAAAATTTAAATGACTTCCGTGCACGAAACACGTCGATATAGCTTTGTGGATTGACTTTTGAGATTGGGATTGCTTTTACTCATCAACTTCCAAATTTATTAATTCAAACTTGTGTTTCACTAAAAAAAAAAAATTCATATAAAAAAGAATTAATCAACTAAAAAAAAGAAAACGATCTTGCAATGCTAAATAATTAGAACATCTATGCAAAGTAATAGACTGTTATGCAAAGTCATTTGGATCAATGGGCAACAGATGGTTTTCAATTGAATGAAAAAAATTTTAAATCTTTTTTGGTGCAATCATAGTCTCCTTCCATAGAAAAATGTTAAAAATATATTTACTTACTTTTTTAATCAGCTCATGAATTTTTAATTTTTTTTTCATTTTGTCATTATCTTAACTGATTATTAGTAACTTCTAAGAAAGAGAGCTGCCACGCTTTCTCAAAAATAAGAACAAAAATCAGTCAAGACCTGAGTCTTGCTATTAGAGGGTTAAGTTGAAAATTGCACCATGGTGAAAATATTGGAATGGCAAATGACGAATGTGAAATGGAGACATTGAAAATTGAACACCCTCTTCTCTAATGTAGCTTCTATTTATATCTTCAGTCAAAGTGTTAGAGAACTCTCATAAAATTACTAAATTACTAGCAAATGGTTTACTAATACAAGTGTTGACTTTTATTTGTGTGTATGCGATATTAGATGAATAAAAGTTATCAATGTTTTTCTGTACATAACTCATAAGATACATTTTTATTACGGTACAAGTATCATGTGTGTCATACGTTTGGTTGATGTGTAGAGTTTTTTTATTAAAATATTTAGATCTACATATAGTTAACAATTCCATTTTGTGTATTATACACATAAAAACATCTTATATAGGTACAATACCAATTTTTACACACTAGGCTCTCCACAAATATACGTGCTCCAATTCTGGTGATTACTTAGGAGAATTAGTGAAAGGGAATGCTAGCATTGTTTATTGATAAAGAAGGTAAAATTTTGTGCGTGCGTGTGTGTGTAAGCCAGACTGCATCATTTTACCTTGTAGAGCACAAGCTTTAAATGATAAAAACAAGATAAAAGAAAGACGATGAACAAGACTAGGAGGATAACGCTCATCTACTGATACATAAAAGTGTAGGTAAATAAATTAATATCCCACATTAGTGGTTTTTGCTTGCTAGCTTTAGGAATTAAAGATATAATATCCTTCTTGTTAAAAGAATATCAAATATTGTGGATAAGAAACTATTTACTAATTAAAACAAACGGCTAGCTAAATCAAAATTTACTTGAAAAGGCTGATCAAATAAAAGTTTCTAATTAAATCAACAAAAATAATCAGAATCAAAATGCACCAAAAAAACTTTTCCTCGTATGATCTTTTTTAATTGGCTTTTGTTGACATTTTGTTGGGCCCAATCAATCTGTGAGCTTGGAACAGTGTAAACTGTATTTTAGTCTTTTGTCAATGGCTGGCGAAATATCCTTAAAATTTCATAGTTGACAATTAGTATGTGAAACTTTTAACCAAAAAAAAAAAAAAGACAATTGGTATCCGAAACTTTTACCCCCAAAAAAAAAAAAAATACAAGATAATTGATATGCGAAACTTTTACCTAAAAATAATAATAATAATAATAACACAAGACGTAGTCTCCATTTTTCTACCAAAATAATTATATATGGAGGCATGAATGACCAGTGGTGGAGAAAACTTCTCGATGAATAAATTCAAATCGTTTACGCAGAAGAATTCTCTCAATTTTTGGGAGATGATATCACTTCACATAGTATATAAGTTGCAGAATTTAGATAAATTTTTGGGAGGGGATCTTATTCCGCTTGTGTCTTTGTGCCAAGTGCTTTCCAAAATGCAACAAATTGAATGGACAGTGGTACAAATGATCAAATACACAATTCTAGTATTTTTATTCTATGAGTTGGTCAATTTCAAACAATAGTACAACATTCTTTTTTTTTTTTTTTTTTTTGGGATAAAGATAGTACAACAATAGAAGACAAATTCAACGATACATGATAACATATTAAAGGAGAAGGGGTCATATTTTGACAATAATATAACATTGTAACGAATGTTAGGTTACTATAAATTGAATTCCTTTGCCCAGTGGCTGGCCTGAAATTTTCTTCTTCCGAAATATCATATTAGCTTCTTTTCATTCTAATCAAATTTGGTTGTTTATAAATGATCTGAGGTATATGGTTACATATATACCTGAGATGTAATAATCGAAAGTTTTCGTTAATTAAAATTGAAGAAGTGATAATGAACCATTTAACTTTAGTAGAGGAGGATCATCGCAAATTCAAAGAGTTGAGGCAAATTTACGAAAAACAGGAGACAAGAATCCTTCACTATGAAGAGAAAGCAACATCGCTCAGCATCGCTTATGTGATATTCGGTGCAATTTTATGCAACACCATCGGACAATATTCCAGGAATGAATCACTGGTATTAAGTCGGTGGATTCCGATTTCCCTTCTGTTGTCTGCTTCAGTTGCATTTTGGTTCCAACTGTCGAGAACCATCTGCAGATATATGGGGTTCAGCCGTCAGAGCGATATAGTTTGGACGGAGCAGGAAAAAATGTACCACCGGCTCTATATCATGGACAAAAACGGACCAAGCTTACAGACTGTAATCAGTACGAACAAGAGTTCTGATTGCGAAGGGCAGGATTTGATGCGTAAGGTAACTGCTGGTGCTAGCCATCAGAGGTATGTTTATATTTTTACAGTTGTATCTGCATTGCTTGTCTTCACTTTGGCAGTGCTGCATGCGTGTCTCTCCATTCTTTGCAATCTTTGAAGCGCACAGGTAAAAAATTGGGGATGAATAAGCTCAATGCAATTATCCTTGGACAGGAGATGGGCTCCTATCCCTGGCAATTGTGTGTGTCGTTTTTGTATTTGTTTCTCAAAGTTTGTTTTCAGAAAAAAAAAAAAAAAAAATCTCAAATGTCGCTGTTGAAAGATATGAAGGAATCCATATTTATGTTTGCGTATGTGTAACGATAATAAATTACCTTGAAGGGATCCATATTTATATTTGTATAAATTTGAAACAGAGGATTTGAAACGGCTCACATATTTTCTCAATAGTATGAGTCGAAAGAATCTTTGATGTACTATTAATAAGAGTTAAACTTTTAACTTAGAACTCCCGTATTTATAGTGTTTCAGATTTTATTTTGTACAACTTTAAAAGGAGTTAATTCCATTCCTAAACTTAAACCTTTTGAAACTAAATGGTCCATATGCTTAATTTCAATCAGATCGAGAACATAATCGGCAAGACATGCGACTCGTTTGTTGTCCATGTGTTTCAAACAGCCGCAATTCAAGACATTAAGATTGGAGGCAACCGCTTTCATAGGTAAACATAATCTTCAATTAAAAACGATTTTTTCATCTAATAATCCATTCTCCGTTTAATTATAGAATCAGATGATAGTTGCCCTAATATTTTGCCTAATTTAAAATAAAAATTATAGTTGACCTTATGATTTAATTTCATTCAGAATTTTAATTTTGAACATGTCATCACTTGTAATAATATAATTTAAAATTTACATCCTTTAAACTATGATGAGAGAGAACATAAAACTGCACTTTTATTATGTTAAATTTTCCCCTACCCTAATCTTTTCAAGTTTTGCAGTTGACTTGCACGTGTTTTTGTTATCTCATATTTACCTCTCATCTCATAAATAAGTGAAAAAAAACAAAGTGACAAAATTTGGATGGATTAATCTAAATGTCACATCTCACAACCTCTTGCTGAAGTGACAAAACCTGGATGATTTAAGTCGAATCTTCATAGCTTATTCCCATAATCCTATAAACTCCTTTGCGAAGCTATTTACGAATGTCTATCCTTCTCTACCTGACTTCTCAAGCTTTAGCCCGTGATCATCTTCCTTAATCTTACCATTTCATCTTTTTTTGGCTGTTTTGCATGGTAGTGTTGATGACTGGGCTATTGTCTTTTTATGAATCAACTTTTTAACACGTTGGTTGATTGCTTTCAGTTACACACTGCATATATAATGTTGACAAGGCAATATCGTGGTATATTGAAAACATCTACAATCTCATAAAAAATTTTGAACCTGAGATAAATGGGGAGCAAGCCTAACTCCTAAAATCTCATAAAATTTTAAACCTGAGATAAATGGGGAGCAAGCGTAACTCCTAAAATCTCATAAAATTTTGAACTGAGATAGAAATGAAGATTTCTACACATTAGAACGGTTAGGCCAACCTAAATAGACAATTTCACCAAATAGAGTACTAACCTGCACAAGATCGACTCAAAGTGGAATTAATCAAGCCAGTTAACGAATACACGAAAAAATAATTTAAAAAACCTAAACAAAATTTATTAAAATCTTAGTTTTAGGAAAAAATTAAATATCTTAAAGTTTTTCCTTGCCTTTGTTGTAATTCTTCAAAGTTGAGAGGAAGGCCTGTGGACTCACATGCACGCGGCAATCTCTTATCGCAAACATGCATATTGACCCTAGCCAATAAATCAGCGAAAAAACTTCTTTTGAAGTTGCAAAATTTGGATCCATACATGAAAAATATTTGTAGTTATCAATGTAATGGTGATGAAGATTATCAGTTTCCATTACTTCTACACGAGAGATCTAACCTACAGGAGACGTTGCATGGTCGACGGCTCAAGATACCTAGAAAAGCAAAGTTGATCTACTGCTAAAAGCATTTTGTAGTTCTCCAGGAAAATTACAGCAGTCAACAAATCATAGTTACAATATTATCAAAACACTCTGAACAGAATCGGTTAATTTACATATAAACAACGTCTTCCCCACAATTTTTAATGCGGAATAGAAATAACTAGATAGCACGACAAGACGCGCGGCTGGCTTTCAAAACTGCATATAACGAAAATGAAAATGGATTGAGAACGTTTGAGAGCCACTCAGCTACGTTGGCCCTCACATTGAATCATATAGACTTTCCCGGTACTTTTCTTCATTCTGCATACAACAAACAATTATTTAGTTAAAAAAATTCAAGCTTCAGCATAATTTTATCAAAACTCATTTGTCTTAAAACCCTGGGAACCATGCAGATTGCAGAAGCTCAGGAAGCCAATTAACAAACGTAGAAACAAAGTGATCAGCCACGAGAATGAAACTTACAGAGACTTAGCCACAAGCTGGATCTTAGTACATGGCTTAGCTTGGCTTAGAACTCTGCATGTGATTCAAAAAATTGCTTCGAATCAAATAGCCAAATTAACAAGGACAAATCAACTAAAACAACAAAGAGGAACATTGCAGATCTTATCCAGCTATTTAATTTATTTACCGAAGCCGAGAGGATATGTTGAACCCTCTCTTTCACTCCCAGAGCAGGGATCAAGGTCCTAGACGAATTAAAAAAGAATAAAAAAAAAACCAATCAGAAAATTTAAAACGTAAATATGAAAGAACAGAATAACGATAAAGAAATAGTTACCAACAGTAGGTTTTTTTTTGTTTTTTTTTGGTGGGTGGGTGGGGGGGCGGGGGGAAGAAAACCTACTTGATCCATTCATGAGAATAAACTTTTCCTTTCTTGACCAACTTGTGGGTTAACTTGCCATCCTTGTCGGCGTTGATGACTATTCCGTCGCAAGCTTTTAGCTCAAGCGGCGAGAAGGAGATAAAATGACTGTCCCGCACGCTGCAAACACGAACTTCAACCGGAGCGAACATTGTTATCGATTTATCTTTAAAGCAGGACAGATCAATCAATTTGTGTTCATCGGGCTTCAACGCGTAGTTTTCCCAACCATAGTGTCCCGTGGCAGCTCCACCGCCACCGCCATCAACCAGGCGGTAGAAATCCCTCATTGAGATTTCTAAATTGCTTTTGTTAATAACTATGGGTTGCATCTCCTTGCTCGAAAAAAGTTTACCGCATAGTAACAGTTCATAAGCATTCCTTATATAGTGATTGAGTTTTACTGGTAAAAAAAACTGAGTCAGTTGTTTTTTATTTTAATATAAAAAATCAAAAAACAGTGTAAAGAATAGTAGTTAAAAACATCACAAAACAACATATCACAAAACAGACTGTTTTAAAAATCAAAAACTAAAAACTGATTTGTCTTTAATAAAAAGCTATTTAGAATTAGCCCATAGTCTTTTATCAAGTTCGAAATTTGAAAGCCTAGCTTGTGAAATAAATTGTCAAGTTGCATTTCCATTTTATAATTATTTAAGATTTGATAAATGAGAATGTAACATAGCATATAAGAATTGATAGATAGAAATAACAGAGCAAATTCATGTAATTCTTATGGAAAGTATTGAAGGAGGATCCAACCAAGTCTCTAGACTTCCTGTGATAGGATATGCTTCGACGATATCCGCGTCGTATCCACGTAGTACCAGTGTAGATTTGGTTGGAAATTTTGACCTGACCACGGATTATAGCGCCGCGGTTTACGATGATGCAACACGAGTTATTAAGGCATAGTTAAATAAGTGTTCAAATAATAACAATATAGGGGTGTTTGGTTTAGGAGAGTAATGGGTATCAGTAGCATTGACACCAATTGTTGATGTTTAGAAAATAACAATCAGAGTGAAATTGATTAATTGGAGTCTCTATAATTCTCTCAAACTATTAATATACCAAACTCATTAACCTTTTGGGAGAATGATACACATTCCACTACTAAACTGAACATGTTGGGAAAAATTATTAAAACCCAAATACTAGTAGGGTTAAGGATTGTAATTATTGATAGTTATTAAATATTTTTTAAAATATTAAAAAATTAAAATGAAGAAGGGGAGACACCGCTGATCAAATGGTGTCCCCCTTTTTATATGGTTAAAATAATGAAATAGATCTTAGTTAGTTATTAAAAATATGAGTTTTTCCTTTTATAGAAAAAAATGTTGATAGTCGATATAATTTTAAGAGGAGAAACTACCAGACTAATGGTGCTTTTCCTTTAAACTAGTAATGAAGCACGTGCGTTGCACGTGAATATGATGCCCTCTTTCTTTAAAAAAAAATTGTGGTTATGAGAAATTTAATTATTTTATAAAGAAATGTATTAGAAACAAAGTGAATGAATTGAAAAATATTAGATTAACTTCTACATCCTCTTCAAAATCCTTGATATGTGTTTTGACAGTGTGATATTATTATAAAATATTTTTAATAATGTAATAATACGTGAGATGAATCATAAGTGTATGGGAATTTTATTTTTATTTTGAAGAGTATGCCCAAAAAAATTTTGAAAAATATATAGTCCAGAAAAGAATAAAATGTTTAATCAATCAATTCAAAATTGTACCACTCAGAGAAAAATTAGGAAGTATTTTGCAAAAAATTCAAGAACAATTCTTAACTTACATACAATGATCATATGAATACTTCATTTTTAAGTGGTTTTAAAAGGCTTTTTCAATAGCGTATATACATGCCTCTCGATACATTAAGAGAACTTCATAATATTTCTAAATTAAAGAATTCCCATTCTCTTGGACCACCAAAAAAATGAATTATGCCTTCTTTTAAAATAGTAAACATTTCCCTTCCTAAAACAATTTAAAATATGTGAGATGATGCTATTTGAATGTGTTTGGGTGCACAGAGTAAGTTACTTCTCAAAATTTAGGAAATAATATGTTTGACTGAACTCAAAATTCTTCCTCTTATATTAAATAAGTCACATCTTTGTTCTATTGAATTTATTTTATTAATAATAAAAAAGGATAAATTTCAAAAACTACACAAAAGATAAACTTTAGGAGAGTTTACTTAATAAAATTCGTAACTCTTGATCATCATAGGTACATTGGACAGAGTCACATTCTTTTTTCGATCTAAATTTTATTGCACCAATAGTCTAAAAAATAAAAGATAAAAAGAACTTAAGTAAGAGATAATATCTAATTGACAACTCTTTCTCTAACATTGCATGAAGTCGCATTTTTTATTTAATTAATTTGTATATAGTAAAAAAAAAGGATAAATCTTCTTTTTTCTAAACATGTTAATGGTTATTTAAATGCGCATACATAGCTGTTTGGAAGGTGCAAGTTTTAAACTGAGATAATGTAAATGTAAATTTATTTTAAAATATAATACTTCTTGGATACTAAAACTTTATATAATTTTATGAATACCATGCTAAATTGATTATCTATTATTCTTTTCTTAAAATAATTGTTGTTGAAATTTATGGTTTGAATTTGAAGTCATAACCTTAAAACTTTTAAATTTTTTATTTAAAGCTTTGCAGATAATATATAGCTGGCATTATGATAAATCAAATCTATTTTATGTTCAAGTATCATTATACTTAAAAATTTATATTAAAATTTTTTTATTTACAAAATGATGTTGTTAAAAATATTTTGAAGTTCTTTCTCTACAAATATTAATGATTAAACTTAAAACCTATTTACTTTATAATGTACTATCAATATATCAACTCAAATGGATACTTGAAATCCCATACATCTTAATAGTAATTATTAATTTGGTGAAAAAAACTTTGTTTAATATGTGTAATATTAGATTCTAAAAATAATTATTTATTTAACTATATAGTTATAAATAAGATACATATTTTTTCCATTTAGAATCCAGGTTCTTTATTCAATTAGTGTGTTTAGATTGGTGAATTTTCAATTATAGTCATTTGCGTGTTAGACATTTAACATGGTTGTAAAAAAACTTAAAAAGAATTTGACAAAATTAACTTAGTTGCCTTCTAAATGATGCAAACAATCATTTTTTTTAATGTGAAAAAAGATCCATTGCAATCAAGTAAAATTGTTTTATATCATTGATATGGAAAACTCCATTTTTGTACAAGTATATCATTTAGTATCTTATTGTATTCATTTATGAAATCGACTTTACAAATGTTTGTTACGTATTTTTATATTTTTTAAATCCTTGTCTAATCGAAGAAGTTTTGTTCAAAAAATGAAATAAAAGGGGTTCTTTCACAAATAAAATTATGAGTCAACGTTAATAGTACTCTTTGAATTATTTCTCATTTTCGTTTTGTAAAATCATACATCTTGTACTATTTTTTTGTTATAAGTGCTCTATCTATTTTAAATTTTACATTAAAAACATGTACCTAAAATTTTTTCATCCTTCATAGATTGTTAAAGTCAATAGTTATGAACCATTTAGATAAGTATGTAATTTGTTGTTTGAACTTTGAAAAATGTATACAATTTTTTGAATTATTTCATCAATCACCAAACTTTAGCTTGGCATGGATAAAATAAAATAAAATAAACTTGCTAGCGGAGTGCTTATTTATAACCCAAATTTTAATATATTATTTTTGAATTATTTCATCAATCACCAAAACTTTAGCTTGACATAGATGTATTAAAAAAAAAAGACAAAAAAGAACTTGCTAGTAGAGTGCTTATTCATAGCCCAAATTTCAATATATTATTTTTGGAAACAACTTATTTGTTAAACATAATACTGTAATCATTTAATAAAATTTAAAGCTATGTTATATTTTATTAACGTAATTTAGTACAATTTAGTACTTTGCTTGTTTTCTTAGAATCTATAGTGACATTTTTACGAATCATCATCCTTTGGTTTTTAAAAAGTCAAAACTAACTTATGAACAAATGTTAAAGTTTATTGGTATTATTGGTCTCTTGAGGATTGAATTGAAGGGTAGGTAAATGGTTTTTGTATGGGAAATTATTTTATTTTAATTAACAACAAAAATTAAATTCAATGAAATTCACAAAGGAATGTAAAGAGTTTGTAACTCTACTACAATTAGAACACAATTAATATGATAAAATAGCACATGAGGGCATTTTAGGCATATTTGAAAACTAACACTATAAGGTGCAAAGACTCCAAGACTCACCATACTTTTAAAGAGAGAATAGATATACTAGTGATTGTCTATGTGATTTTATAAAAAAAAAAGTTATTAATATAAATTTAATCAGATAATGTAACATAATGAGGTATCTTTAGTTAGTTATTTATTTAGGAGTAGTTAGTTTTAAAAAATAAGTTGTTGTAACTATCTGATTTTAAAGAGATAAACCACCAGACTAATAGATGCTCTTCCTTTAAAAATAATAAGATATTAACATTGTTTAAATCAAAATTGTTTACTATGTAAGCTAGTGCAACTGCACGTAGGGCGTTCATCAGTTGATTGTTAGTTATTTTAGTTTTCTCTTTCTCTTTTTTTTTTTTTTTTGGTTGACACTCCCTTTCTTGTAGCTTTAACAATTTCTTTATTTGCTATTTTGTCTTTTTTCTTAGCTTTTCTTCTCTCTGAAAGCATGCGCTACATTTATAATAGAGTATATAATAATCGATGTATTTAGGAAATTGCATGGTCTACTCTAATAATCAAGCGCTATGATTAGCTGATAATATTAGTACCATTTAGGACTTTTGAATTAGATAGAGGTATACGACAATTTTTTGCTTTATTATATCAGATATATAAAAAGGTACAAAGGAACAGAAAAATAGTCAAACCCAATGATTAGTTTATATTTGCTTATTCTGTAGAGATTCTAAAAACACTTCACTACCTAAGTGCAAATCAAGAGTTTGACGTAATTAACTTGTTGTCAAATACTTTGAAAATTTTTCATTTTGAAATACTAGTGATTGTGTGTGTGATTTTATAAAAAAAATTATAAATATGAATTTAATTGGTTAATGTAATATTATGAGGTATTTTTAGTTAATTATTTATTTAGGAAGAGTTATTTTGAAAATTAAATTGTTGCTGGTTAGAGGTAGAACACCAGATCAATTGATCCACCCCCTTTAAAATAGTAAAATATTAAATTTTTGAAATCAAAATTGTTCATTATGTAAGCCAGTGCAACTGCAGTTTTTATTGAATATTATATTAACTTCCAAATTATATTAAAAATTGCAGGCTGGCTCGAGTTCATTTGATGAAGGAATTATTGAATTTCATCTAATATTTTATGTAATGTTACACTATGTTGGTATATGCATGTGTATGTGTATCTGTATATTTATACATACTAGGAATTGAGCACGTGCTTTGCACGTTTAGTTTAGTTTAATAAATAATATATAAAATGGAAAAAAGAGAAAAATAGATAGTAATTTTGGTTTTCAAATTTTTTAAAATCATATTTAAAAAATTATGTGAGTTTAAGTTAACTATATCCTTAAAATGCAAAAAGAGGATGAGCATTATTATTAAGAACTTACATTTATTATTACAATTGTCGTTTAGAAATATTCAAATACCGAAGTAGTACTATCTTTACTTTATTAGTTTCACATCTATTTTTCATAGCTTAACTTATTCTTTTCTTTTTTTTAAAGAATTTGAATAGAAGAGAAAAATATCTCTAATGGCCAACAAGATTAATTATCAAACTCTAAACTTTTGAATCTTATTAAAATTTAATTTTAAATGATGTAATAGTTAGTTTATAGTGTAAATTTAGAATCATAAAGATGTAAAAAAAAAACATTATTAGTCATGCAGTGATCAACAAAATATTCATCTATAATATCAAATTTATGAAAAAAAAAAACAAAAGTCTAAGTGACTGTATCTTAAATTCATTTACACTGTTACTTTGTTTCCTTTTTTACTATGATTTCATTTATTGAATTTAGAAAACAATAATTTTAACATATGACATTACCGTGGATCGAGAGGTAAGAAAGTTTTATTAATTAATCTTGATTGGAATGAACTGGACAATACATAAGCTAAAGACAAAATATGTGAGTAGAATAATTTGATTTGTAATTTAGATGAACTACTTGGTTATAATAATTCTTATCCATGAAATTTCATTTTTTCTATTTGTAATCACCTCAGGGCATTAAGATAGAAAAATCTTAAAAACCTAACACAAATAGTCAAATGTAATCTTACTAAAATTTATCTAAGGGAATTACTTTAAAAATATACATAGCAACATAGCAACTAAAATTAACAAAGAGAAAATTTCAAGAGACTTACATTAAATTCAAAGAAGCTATTCCCAATATAAAGAGTCATTAAAAATTTAAATTTTAATAATGTCAAAATGCATTCTAGCTAATGGGTCATCATGCATAGCAACATTGCATAACATCTTTAATCATTAAAACTTCTTTATGATTAAAAAAATATAATTTTTTCTTTAATATAGCTCGAGATTTTGAATGTTGCATTTTTAATTCAAATAATATTCTTAACAATTCAATCGAGATAGTTGGATAAATATATACGACTTTTTAATATGAAAGTTAATTAGCATCAAAATTCTAATTAATGTTAAAATACTTACATTTTGATAATACATAAAGTAATTAATTGAATGCAAAAGGTTTTGACAAAAGAAAAATAGATGGGTTTATCTAACAAGTGCATTAAGGTACTGGTTAACTCTCAAATGTTATTTACTCAAGAAGTAAAGTTAATTCAAAAACTATCCAAATGTAAAACTATAATAAGTGTGAGCATTTGCATTAAAAACAAAAAAATGTGTTGTTTAAAAATTCATGTATGTTATGCATATTTTATTTATAGGACTCCTATAATAGGTAGAACATTAATTGTTACAATACATATAAAATATGATAATTTTGCAAGACTTATTAACAAGCTTCAAAACTCATCATTCTCATAATATATGATATTTTAATTGATATTGAAAATTTAAATATACTTATGATAAATTTGTGAGTTTGTCTTATAACTCTAATTGATTTTACCAAGTCATCAATTATTTTAGTGTCTAAAAAAAATACAACTATTTAACAATACTAACTCATAAAATAAGAATTTTATAAAATCTACTTATGAATTGTTTAAGATCATTAAAATGAGTCAAATTTTAAAAAATTGCATGCTAAAAAGTACTTCATTACAAACAAATAAAAATGTGTCCTTTAGAGGTACCATACCATATAAATTTTATTTTTTATAACAATACGCACTTGAGCTCCGTCCTTAAAAAATATATGTTGAAAAAAGAATTTAACTATTACCTTTTAAATATATGTGTAAAAAAGTAATACAAAAGGTATCAATTTTTAAGTTCATAATATAAATATAGAATTGTAGTTTTATTGTATAACTATCTTTTATTTTGAAGGATTAGTTAAGGCAAATAAATAAGCATAACATATATTTTAGAGTGTTTAGGTGTATAAATTACTTTTTTATCACTATAGGATAGAAGAAGGAGAAAAGTATTATCAATTATGTGGAAAGAAGATAACAGTTATAATAAAGATAGAATTAAGATAGTAAAAAAGATTTCAATTGAATAACATGAGTCATCGCAAGATTGCACATAATATGTAAAAAATACAACCATATACTTTTATTGCACAATATTCAACTCAAACAAATGAAATAACTTAGCTAACTTAATAATTTTGCACAATGGCATCAATATGTTTATATGCAATAAGCAAGTATTACTTTTGAAATGATTTATTACTTAAAAATTAGAATTGTTAAACTTATAATTGTCTAAATTAATTACTTATATTATCAATTTAGATTGTAAAATATCCCTATTCGGTAAGCTCATGTAATAAAGTTATCATCACTTTTATATATATGGTAGATTGGATAAAAATAGAAAATATGGCAGGCCAATTTAAAATAAATAAGAGTATCAAAAATTTTTCAAATAAGTAATTCGTAAATCCTATTATATATATTAATTTTTTGTAACACTTTTAGGTTTTGTAGTAATTCCTTAGAATAAGTGTACTTGATGTGAATACAAAATGGAAATGAGGATATTTCTCAAACGATAGATAATATAATGAAATAGTTTATCTAGATTCTAAATACATGCAATATGGTCACGTCTTTTATCTCTAGTTTAAATATTATCCAGGTTCTTTCAATCAAGATTAATTGACAAACCCAGCCCATGGTATATGCTACTTTTTATTTTGGTAAAGCGTTCATTAAAGTTTATTGTTTGAAACTAAACAAACCAAATCATAGTAAAAAAGAGAACAAAGTGATATTGTTAAATGAATTGAAAGGTATAATAGTTATATACATTTTTTTTACATTAATTTAGCTTAAATTAGGATAAAAAATAGTATTGACATCTTATATATTCTCAAAAGGCATTTTTTTCTTTTTTATAAATTCAGAATTATAGCTGAAAGTTTCGTTGATCAATGCATAATAAATTAATTTTCTTTATTACTTTATGATTTTAAATTTACTCTCTAAACTAACTAACTACATCTTTTGAATTCAATCTTTAATAAGATTAAGAAGTTTAGAACTTTGCATAACTATTTTTGTATTGTGATTTTTAAATTAGTGTGGGTTAGTTGAATTTAATAATTTTTCATCTTTCTTGGCACTACGCTACATATGCTTGTGGCATTTTAAAGTAGAAAAATATTTCATTTCATTCTTAATAATATGTAAACCACTTGATTTACACAGATAATCAAATTGATTTATTCTGTAATGTCGAAGAATAATATATTAATTGTATTTTAGTTTGAAAGATAAATTAAGGAAATGGTCTCATCTAATTATGAAACGTGATATTATGTGCATCATCATTAAAGTGAAAAAAGAAAATATAAATAGAAAAATATTAAATGGTTTCCTTCTTATGTTTTTTGTTAATTTGATTGGAATTAAAATTTTTATTGTAAGATTCAAAAAGACTTTTGAACAATTGTTAAGTTTCAATAGGATTTAATTATTCTAGCTCTTCATATTTCTATTAATGTCCCTTTTCTAATGCAATTGCCATATATAAAAGAAAAAAATTAAATGTTAAAATACTAAATCACAAAGGTCATTCGTGCTAAACAATTGGTCTAAATAATTATTCTTAGTTTATTTTATAATTAAATGTATAATTTGTTGTTTGCATGTGTAATAGCAAGAGTGTGATTGCCTCCATTTAATTTTATACTCCTATTATTATTGGGTTTTGTTACTAATAACATAATTTGTTTCTTGTTTTTTTTATTTCTAACAAAGAGCAAGCATTCTATATGCCAACTTTAAATCTAAAAATGGGTCAAGTTTAGTCATGTATGTGTAAAAAAATAATTGATATAAACATAAAAATGATTTTTCAAAAAACAAAAAGGAGAAAAGTTTCCTAATTCTATCCCACTACATGCCCCACTGGCTCCTTCTTTTATAAATTTTAATTTTGAATTTGCCGTTGTATTGTTAATACCATATACAAATAGAATATTTCTTTAGGCAATATAAAGTTTCATTATTACAGTAATTAGATGTTAAAACTCATGTGAAGTAGGTAGTTTTTTAGTCTTGCATTAGATATTTTTTCCAATTTTATTCTTGAGGAAAAATCTTGTCCACTTTTATATTACCCATACTTTTTTGTATTTTCTATTAATTTAAATTTAATTTAAATTGTATTATACAAGGCTTGAGCAACTTTTGAAGGACTTAGAGCTTTATTAATCATATTCTTTATGTTTTCGTTAATATCTAGTCTTAATGTGATTATGAGTAAATAATGCTATTTTAGAAAATACATTAAATGCTAAAACTCTAAAATACTTAAGAATTGAATAATAAAATTAATTAATTCTTATTGCAAAATATTTGAAAAAAATTATTTCTCTTTCAATTTTTTGGTTACTATTTTTTCCTTTTTTGCTATTTTTTGATTCAACTTCTTTTTGTAGAGTATGAAATTTAAATTTTTAGAATGAGTAATTAAAAATATTTTGAAAATAAAAAGAGAAAAGTAATTTTTATATTAACCTATCACATTTTTATAAGCTATCCAATTTAAATTTTAATTATAAAAGGCTTATAACACCTTTAAAAGACGTTTAATTGGATTAAAAATTAATTAACTTAACTTTTTTATGTTTTCGTTAATATAATGTGACTACGATTTGAAAAATAAAGGTGCTTTAAGAAATTTATTAAATGTTAAAACACCACATTAGTCAAGGTTGCTTTTACATTGTAGGAAAGTTAAACCGAGCATTGCATAGTTTAATTACTTGTTTTAGTTAGTGTGATGTGTCATAAATCTATTGCTTAGTTTAATCAGGTGCATAGTAGTTTAAGTGGTAGTTTGTATGGGATTATATCTTGCACTGGTAGAAGTTGGTTTTTGTTGGTTTTAGAAAAAGCCGTATGGCTTTATGTTTGTAAGTTTTGGTTTTGCGTTTTTTTAAGACTTTTGGCAGCCTCTTCCTCATGTTTTTTGGCATAAGAAAATATTGAATTTTCTCTATTATTTTTCTTTGTGTTTCTTGTATAAATTCCTATGGGTTTTCTTCATCTATCTATTTTAAAAATATAAATATTTATTCTAACCAATAAATATATATTTTTAAACTATTAAATTTAAATTTGTAATTGTAAAAGGCTTAAAAGACTTTGAGAGGATGGTTGAATTTGATTAGGATTTGATTAGTGTAACCTTTTATGTTTCCAATAATATCCTTTTTTGAATGTAGCAATGACTTGATAAATAAGGGTATATTAGGAAGTACATTAAATATTAAATGTTAAATCACTTAAGGTCATTCATGCTTTTATATATATATAGATATGTATATGCACAAACACAAAAACATATACATAAATGCATATGTACATATATGTGTATATAAACATATCTGTGCAGATACATATATAAACATATATATTCAAATACACGCACACACAAAAATACGTACATATATGCGCATGTGCCTACGTGTATGTGTGTATGTATATAAATGTGTGCGCACACATATATACGTATGTATATATATATATATTATACATTTATATAGATATATTTAGATATGTATATATAGTCAATAAATATGTGTGCGTGCGCGCATATGTGTGTTTGTGTGTGTGTTACGCCATTTTAATTCTTGATTTGCTTTCTCTATTAAGCTCATTCCTTACATCGATCGTATATTTTGCAAGCAAGCAATCCCCATTTGAATAATAAAAATGTCATCTTCACTGGGATTGGTTGATCCATCATTCTATTTATTTCATGTCACAATAATAGGGAATTTAATAAAAATTCAAAATAACAATGTAAACTAAACGAAGAAGCAACCCAAAATTTTTATCAAACTAAATTAATAAGAACGACATTGTAGACAAAGGATAATCTCAGAATTGATTCCTACAACTGATTCTCGATGCAATGATAAATCCTGACATCTATTTATAAATTAGTTATAATTGCTAAAGACATTCTAATAACTAGTCTTTCCTTATTTTTTGGTAACTAAGATACAACCATTAATTGCTTTACTGATTGAGGGACAATCCTATATACAACCATAAGATTCAATCTCACAATTGCACCAAGAACTAGAAAAGCACAATTCTAACAAAGAAATACCTACAAGAGTTCATTTAAGTTAGATTGCATATCTCCTTGACACGGACTCAATAATCCCAAATCTCACATGTATGAAAATAATTCATTACTTGTGGATTCAATTTTCTCAATTGATGGTAGATTAATAAGTTGAATTGAATATCTGCTCAGCAATATTCAATTAAACCCAATAATCATAAACAATGAATGCAGAAAATATATGAATACTAATAAACGAAAGAAACAATAAACACAAATTCGATCTTACATTTATTGTAAAACCAAATTCTCAATTATCCCTTGACTAGAAAAGTTGCTTCCAGAGAAAGAAAAAAAAGTATTGTAGAGAGAGATAGAAAGAGAGATCGTTCCCCAAGAGGGAGAACGAGCGTTCTTGAGATTGAGAGGTAATTCCCCTCTTTATTCTCATTTATTCCCATTTTTTCTCCTCTATCCTAATCAGAATCGCACAATAGTAATTATTCCTTCTAGATAGATACTTGTCTAATACTACTTTACTAAAAAGTAGTTGTAACTAATTGACAGAACATAAAAGGTAATCTCTACAGATCATTTGGGATTTAGAAATCTCATAACTAAAGTGTACAGCTTGAGTCATTAATTAGAAAATCCTCATTTGATCCCGCAACTCAGTATCTCTGGTACAACGCGCCCACGTCTTACAAGCAAAAGTCTTTTGAAATTGTCTTTCTTGCCCCAGATTGCATCCAATCATCTACCAACAGCTTAAAACAAGAAATATAAGTAGAATTCACTCATAAACACAATAGAACACTAAAACATAATGGAAAAACTAAAAATTTATACTAACAATAGACATCTTATCAAACACCCCATGCCTAAACAATGCTTCTTCAAGCATTCCCTAACTCAAAAACTTACAAACAAGATAAACAAGCAATTCATAGATGTGCTAAAAAATGTTTAATGGACTATTTACTCTCACGTCAATATCATGGAATTATATCACCATAGACTTGCTGCTATATCACATCTCCACCACTTGAATACATTACAAGAAAGTTACCATATGGCAACATTTTTTAAATGTCGGTAAGGAATTTGTAAACGTCGACATAACATATGCCGACATTTGTTTAACACTTGACTAAAATGTCGCCGTTGCCTGTGTCGGTAATTTTGTGACATTTGCGAAAACATTGATGCATCTTTATCGACATTTGAATAAACCTTTATTAAATGTTGTAATTATTTGTTATATATGATATTAGCAATCAATATTCACTACAAATGTCAGTAGACTCAAAAATTTGTCGACATTTCTTTTGAAATGTCATTATGTAAAAGATACTATAAAACGACATTTAAATTGACATTTTTTTGCAAAATGTTAGTATTTGCTACAATACATTTGGTTTAGTGTTAATAAATTGCAAATCATGATATTATATATTGACATTTATTACGATTGTTGGACTGTTTTTCCGAAGCAATTGTCAAATTTGCTTTATATGTTCAAATTGAATTGACACATGTATATGACTAAATAATGCTAATATTCATATATATATATATATATATATATATATATATATATATACTCACTCAATATGAAGTAGACAAAAAAAATCCTTTTCAATTTCTTATTCCATAAATCAATAATAAAATATTAAAAACTATAACTGAATTCTCATAAAAATCAACGTCAACAAGTAACTTTACTGTGCTAATGCAGCAATCCAATACAGTCTAGTTACTATTCTGTTACATAATAAGAAATATTAATCAAATAACACCAATGACAATTGTAAAATCTATCATCTATTTATTCTAACTCTCAAGCAAAGCATTATTGAAGAGTTCCATAAAAAGGTAACACCTCCTTCATGTGTGACCAAAGCCACTTTCTACAGTTGAATAAGCCGACATGCCTAGAAAAGAAAGAGTTTCAAAAAAAGAACAAAAATATGGAAATGACTATAAAATTGAAATATTAATTTATTTCACAATAAATTAAAAATACTTACAATTATTATCTATAATGATCTTCTACTTCTTCTTTTTTTCAACTTTCTACTCTGACTAGCCTGCATCTCCATTCAAAGAAAAAAAGTTTCTCAAAATCATTTTTTAATCCCCATTATCAACTAGATTTACATTGATAAGACTCCCAAAAAAGATGCTCTAATGTTCTTGCCGTAATATATTTGACTTTGAGGAAAATTACAAAACATATATGCTTGCACTATTTCTAGCATATAAACCAATTATGATAAAGTTTAAAAATGAGGCAAATGTGATAGGCAAGGAACTAGTTTAGAAAGCCAAAAAACTGAAACAATACAACTACATCCAATTCATGATAATAAAAATAAAATTTGACTAACCTCTCGACTAGATGAAGGGAAAATAAGTGCATAAGAATCATTTCCCTAGTGATATAAACATGAAACAAGTTACTAACCAAAAAAATCTAAAAGAAGTATTCATGACACACAATAAGAACTTAATACTGACTTGTTCACTAGTTGATCGCATTTGGCATGAAGAATGTAATGGAAGACCCATAGCTTGTAAACAAGTATCTATTTCAGCTTGTAATCGAGCATCTACTTTAGCTTGCACTCGAGCCTCCAAAGTAGCATCCATCTCCTTGCGTACACTTTCAACCATTTCAGCAATCACACTTTGCACTTGGACTTTAATTTCATCTTGCACATTACTTTTGACTTTGTCAACTTCTTGTTGAACGCGTGCATCAAATTCCCTCTGATCAGCCCCTGAGCGTTTAAATGTAGGACCGAAAATTCTACCTGGGGCTGCACCTATTCCTAGAGTTCAAAATTCAAGAATCCAATAGGAAAGTAATAACAAATTAACTTTAAAAATACCTTTCAAGCTGAGTTGCTCCTCCACCAAAATTTTCTTCCAAGTTTCTCAATTGTTTAATCCACAATTTCAAAATGGAAAAAAGCTATCTTTAAATAGAGAATTGAGTACTGGAATTCTCTTAAGAAACAAATTCAGAATGTTTGGATGAGTATGATATATATAATCAGTAAATAAAGTGTGAAGGAGTACAGATAGCAAAATCCATTACGTTAATTCCATACCCAATCAAAAACTCCAAACTATCTTTTGAGTACATATTCTCGGATAGCAAAATAGAAGCAATGCTCGTGAATGAACCAAACTTTCACACTAGCATACTTTAAGAGCATCAATCGATGTATAAATTGAAAGTGCAAAGATAAAAAATAATAGAAACTTCATACCTATGTTCAAAAGCATAATATTTCACAGGACATGAGCCCCAAATATGCACATCAATTCACTAGAAATCAATGAGTTCACTAGGGAATCTTGTTTAACTGAAACCATCACATTGAAAAGAATTGAGTGGCTGCACTAAAAATATTTTTCATTAAAATATTTAATTGATGCCACCATATTTAACTTAAGCTAACTTGGTCTAAATTTTATCAAATTATTTACTTGTTTAAGTAACACAAAATAGGACTTGAGGTAAAAGAAAACACAAAACTTGCAACTTTACATTCTAATACGTTTTATGATAAACCTGTACATTTGGAACATCATAGTAAAATGTCCACATCAGTATATTGTATATTAACATGCCACTTTATGAGGCCAGCAAAATCTCACGTTTAAATTGGTCATGAAGCATGTTGTAGGAGACAATTTAATGGTTATGTTAAACTATAACGATGCATCTCAGTGTAATAGTAGCCCAATACCTATTAAGGAGAGGATAAGAATAATAAATCAATCAAATAAAATAATCAAACTGCTAGAATATACAACTATCGTGCTTTTCAACATTTATTTTCATATTTTTGATGCTTAAAAAGGATATAGAATAAAAAAAGTGAATAATTTTAATACAATAAGTCCTATGATAAAAGTAACCTCCAAAATATACACGTGACGGAAAAATCGAAAGCTATATGTACGCATGTATCATCTCTATCTCAATCTAAAGCATTAGAGATTAATGTAATAAAGAAAAATAACTGGGAACAATCAAAAGCTGGGAGGAAAGGAAATAGGAGAAGCCATCAGATATCGCCATATAATTATCCCATTGTTTGAAACCCAAAAGCTAAACATCCTCTGATAAATTTTCTTAAGTTTGGAACGCTGTACACATTATTTTCCTTTTCTTTTTTCATTTGTCATAATTTTGTTGCTTAGAAAACATATAAAACACCAGAAGGACATATCAAAAGGTCCTGCTATGTAGAAATATCATATATTTGCCAGTGTAGTAACCTTAATCTAACAACTCATAATTACATCCAATTAAAAAAAGTGACAGAAAATTAGAAAGAGATGATATCCTCAAGCCCCCCCCCCCCCCCCCGCCCCCCCAAACCACCACCACCACAACACACACCAAAAAATCAAAAGTGAAAAAAAAAATTACCTAGCTAAAAACTAACGAAACTAATTAAGCCACCCACAATTCAGTCGGTGGTGCAATCGTTTCCGTAACCTAATTAATAGCATTTTTCTGAAAGGAAAATTTGTTCTATATGCACATTTCCGTATTAACCTAGCTAGTTTTTTTTGTTTATTTTCCTATTACTTCATTTACAATTCTAATCAATCTGAACAACTAAAAATTAAAAATAAGGGCGAAACAAGAGAATAGTGAGTGATTATTAGTACTAGTAACCATGAATGATTTCAGTAAAGAAACATAGAGATTTTGCCCAGTATTATAAGATAAGATCCAACCTCAATAAATCAAAATCTGGGTCAAAATTATAAGATAAAATCTACCTCAACAAAAAGTAGTAGAATCTTCCCCGAGTTCCTGTAAAAAGAACGATTCAACTGGATCGGCATCGAAGAGGTGGAACTTTCTAGATTTGCTCTGGCGAAGTAATAGTGAAGGCAAGAGCAGAGTGATTCAAAAGCTAAAGCAACAAAATACGAGAAACATGAAAATCCTAAAGCAAATCAAACTCGTGGTGTCGTTGCAAAAGTGGCAAGTAAATTGAAGGCCAAACGCTTGGCAGCGTCTCAGGCGTTATCGGCTCCCGAGCGCTTTAGATAAATTTGATAAAATGTTTTTCGCGGGTTTTAGATAACACTTGCCCACATTTTGTTTTATCTTTTTGGGTGGGATTGGACCTTGTTAAAATACTAAATTATTGTTAGTTTCTTTGTAACATTTAACTAAACGATACTTATTTTCTTAAGTTTAAAATTATTAGTCATAAAGAAATCACAAAAATTAGACATTTGTAGGCAAGTGTTGCTCGTTTAGACGATATTTCATAAAAAATGATGAAAACCAATATTTTTGCCGACATTTGTAAATAGTGGCAAAATTTAAACGTCATCGTTTCTCTAATTTCTTGTAGTGATAGAAATTTAATGCGCAAATCTAAGGGTCTTTGAAAAGGTTGTAATCAGGCTCAGTTCAAGGTTGAATGAAAAGGAAAAGTTAGGTGCAGAAGGTATCAAAGGGAATGTCTAAAGTCACTGCATGAATACAATTGCTATCTTGTACTTTCATTGCTTCAGTGTATAACACAACTTGAATAAACAATGCGAGTTTAAAACATATCTCGGACTTTTCCAACTATCGCAACACATCTTTTTGTACTTCTTTATTCTTGTTTTTTCTTCTCTTTTCGAAATAAACACAAATAACATCAAGACATGTACTTGCCAACACTTGCTTTCTTCAATGAACACCATGCAATAAGACTTTGATTTTCATGCAAAGAGATAAAGATACACCTTCAATACATGGTTCAAAGAGAAAGCTTAAACAAATAGGTTTTTAGGTAAAATTTAATGGCTAATAAAAAAAGAAAAGGCCAAGGCTCAAAAGAATTGACTAATGGTAATATAATCAAGTTAGGTATTTAAGAGAGTCAAAAGTGATTAAAGTTAAGTGTCCTTATCTTTTTATTGCATCAAATCTCATAAAAATATGATTTCAACCTTCATAAGAAAGCAGAATGACATATTCATGAGTTATAACCACTCAACCAATGAAGATAGAACAATATTTGAATGCCATACTCATTAAGGCTCAAAGGCTCGCGAAGTAGTTTTCGTGTCAAATCTTGTGTATTATCATTTCAATCTATTGTCTAAAAATTGGAATATCCATACTAACAATGAAAATCATACTAATCATGCTTATAGCTTACTAACAATGAAAATCATACTAATCATGCTTATAGCTTATTTGCAGTTGGCACATCTCACATTAGCATTCGAACACAAACACAAAAGGAAAAAAAAACAAAAAATTAAAAAAGACTATCACATAGTAACGAAAAACACTAAAATAACATTTCAACTAATGCCACACATCACACCAACCATCACATCAACTCAAATATGACTCCCACACCTAAATTCTACATTGTTCCCAATGTAAGAAAATAAAAACATAATTAAAAGCAACGAGATTCCCCTGAATAGGTAGCTAAGCATTGGGTGGATGTGCAAGGGTGAAACCAGCAAACTAAAAAAAAGGCCATCAGATTTTGCTCTATATGGAATATCAGGTGCTCGATCTTGAAAAAGCGATCATCTAGTCGCTAGTAGGTGGTGAACAATAGGAAAGAGAAAGAATGGCAGTAGTGGCTTGGGGTAGTTCGACAACTGCGAGGGGCGACTTCGATGGTGTCTGGAGCGGTGGTGCGCCTGGTTCTTAAATCATCATTCTTATTTATTGACCTTTCTGAGTACATTGATTGCTTTCTTCCTATTTTACTTATTTCTATATTACTATTTCAAATTGGAACTATGAATTCTGTTGTGCTTCTTTCAGTGGTTCATTTGTGTCCATAGTTTCCGTTGTGGTTTTCTTTTTATCTGTTCTAAAAGTCATTATTGCATCAATTTTTCCCACTAATATATCTTTTCCATATTGAGTATTGTATTCTTATCTAAAATATCTACAGCTTTGGTTATGTTATCATCATAATTTATCATTAATTCATCATATCTTGTATCTAAAATTTTATTCATATTGAAGTAGGTAAATTCAAGTCTTATATTCATCAGATAAGCTTCTATCTCTTTATCTTGTTGACTACTATTTCTTACTTCATAATTATAATTTCCAAACCTAATGCTAATGGTACTATCTAATTTATTATACATTGTGCTATTTTCTAGAACATGGTATTATCTACAAATCCTTTGATTTTCAATTCTACTTCTGTGTTTAGTTATGCTAGAAATCGTTTAGCAAGTAAAGCTCTTATTCTTTATTTCTTAATATTTTAATTATTTGATCTTCTTCTAGTTTATAATTAGTTTTACTATTTTGACTAAACGTACTTAAAACTCCTACACATGCTAGAAATTTATTTTCTCCAATTTTCATGTTATAATATTTAGTTTTAATAACTATTTTAGTGTTTTTAAATAGATCTTTTCTTTCTACTAAGTAATTTGGGTTAATATCTGCTAATCTCACTCTGTTATTCATGTCTAATTCTATGATTCCTAATAAAGGATGCTATATATGTCATCATCTAAACTGGCTAACAATTTGGCTCCCAGATTTTTCTCTATGTAATCTTCTACCGTCTAAAACTCGTGTACAAGATTCAAATCTTTCACTATATTGTTGATATGATGAAGATTTACTTAAAAATTTTCACTTTGTTATACCCATGATGGTTTAATTAATTCTATTTCATTATTTTTAAAATGTTCGATTTTAACTACTTTGTTTTATCTATTTGATCTTATGAATAGGTGTAAGGTTATTCTACCATTAGATGTACTGATTTGCCTATCCAAGATGAAGATTTACTTAAGAAATTTTCATTTTGTTATACCATGATGTTTTAATTAATTATATTTCATTATTTTTAAAATGTTCAATAAGTGATTCTACGTCTATTAATTGTTTTATTTTTAACTACTTTGTTTTTATCTATTTGATCTTATGAATAGGTTTAAGGTTATTCTACCATTAGATGTACCAATTTGCCTATTAATAATTATAACATCTAGCGTAAATTACTATTAACCTCCCTATGGTATCACCTTTGACCACATAACCCCCCTATGGTTTCAATATGACCACATAACTCCTCTATAGTTTTATGAAATGTGAAAAATGGACGGAATATTCTACACTAGGCATGTTTAATCTACTTACCGTTGCAGAATATTCCACATCAGTAGAAGGAAATTTGAAATATTCTGAGAATATTCTATGACTATGCAACGATTCCGTCCATTTTTCACATTTCATAAAACTACAGGAGGGTTATGTGGTCATACTGAAACAATGGGGGGGCCATGTGGTCGAAGGCGATACTACACGGGGGTTAATAGTAATTTACCCTAGTATTTATAGCTAAGTTGGTTCTTTCTTTTGTGATTTTTGGAGGTCTTCTGTCTTTTCTAAATTGAAAATTTTAAATTGACTACTTAGATTATTTTTTTTTCTATTTTAGGATTTTGTGCTGAATTTCTCTATTATTCTTATTTTTCTTCCTAAGCTGTTTAGTTTTAAATAAATTTTTATTGATATTAAAACTTGTATATTAGCTTGTCTAGTTTGTGTTTCATCTCCTTTATCAATTCCTTGAAACTTATTTAATCCCTCTGGATCTCTGTGACATTTTTTTTTGCATCTTCTAGTACTTCTGAATATTTTACATTATTCACTCATCGTAAGTCATCCGCTTGATTTCTTTTAACTTATTTCTTAGGCTAATTTTATTTTTCTGCCTGTTCTTTAAGCTTTTTACTTTGTAATTCTATATCTTTTAATTTTAAAATTGATTTATCAGTTGGTTTCCTAGCTCTTTTATGCATCCTAGTTTTTCTTCTAATCCATTTATTCATTGCCTATTTTTTCCTTTATAAACTATGATTAATCCTATGGCTTTTAAACTCATATGTATAATTCTTTTGTTAAGTTAATTTTTTAAACTTCTATGTATACATGAAAAGATTTCAATCCACTTGTATTTCCCAACAATTTAATTACGCCAAACTCTCAATTTGCAATTCAACAGTGAAAGTGTTTTTTTAGAATCTCTTCGAAGTGAAAAAATATAAATTAATATTTAAGTTTGACCTTTTTTCTGTTCCTTTGTTACCTTTCTTTGTATGATGTATCTGATATACTAAAGCCAAATATTATCATATACCTCTAATTAATTCAGAAGTCCTAACTGGTACTAATATTATCAGCTAATCAAAATGCCTGATTACCATGCAATTTGCCAAATACATTGTTTACTGTGTACTCTTTCATAAATGTTGCGCATGCGTTCAACAAGAAGAAAAGCTAAGAACAAAACCAAAAAGCAAATAAATGAATTGTTAAGGGCACAAGAAAGGAGAATAACAAAAAAGAAAAAAGAGATAACATCAAGTAAAATTCAATAATGATAATGAAAATAAAAACACATCCAAAATCGAAAAGGAAGTCAATAAAGAAGTATTATATTCGATTAAAATATCCTTTTATTCTTTCTTTGTATATTATTTTTTTTAAAAAGATACTACTTAAAATACCAACGTAGTGCAACATTACATAAAATATTAGCTAAGATTCAATAATTGCTTCATCAAACTGAACTCGGGCCAACGTGTAACATAGTTGCCCGATTTCTAGTATAATTTAGACATTAATATGATATTTAAAACATAATCGGGAAAAAACCCAAGTTTAAAACCTAAAATTACAATGTTTCAAAAAAAAAAAATATTACAAACAATCAACTAATGAACGCTCTACATGCAGTTGCACTAGCTTAGTGAACAACTTTGATTTAAACTTTTTATATCTTACTATTTTTTAAGGAAGAGCATCAATTAATAGAAAATTCTTAAATAGATCTGGTCTACAGTCCCACTTGAATCTTGTGGCCTAAAATAAAGTCACATAAATATTTTTACGTCACGTTCTTATGTTAGCATTCATCATTATGCTTATACGGCACTCTTTAGACCATAAAGCCTACAGGTAGGTCGTGGACATTGTCCATCTAAGAATCTCCCATCAATTGATCTATTGGTCTATCTAAAATAAGATTGCTACCAACAATTTAATTTAAAAAATATCTACCCCTAAATAAATAATTAACTAAAAAACCTCATTATGTTACATAATCTAATTAAATTAATATTTATAATTTTTTTTTATAAAATCAGACACACAATCATTATTATCTTTAAAGAGATAGCATCCATTGATTCGGTGGTTTATCCCTCTAAAATCCTATGACTATGAATTTTTTTATAAAAAGAACTCACATTTTTAATAACTTACTAAGAACTACATCATTATTTTAATTTTTTTTATTAAACTTACATTATTACATGGGGAAGGGGAATTTGGTGTTGGTGGGATTTAAACACCGATTTCTAGAGTGGAGTCATCGAGCTCTAACCACTCAACTCTCTATTCGTTTTTCATCATTTTACTATACAAAAAGGGGAACACCACTCATGCACTACTAAAAAAAAATACTTTTCGCAACGTATCTAAAACAGTGACAAAAAGGCTAAAAAACCGTGACAATAAGTGTTTGACACGAAATAGTCACGGTTTTAGAGGCGTGGGCAATACAGGCGTTACAAATAATATCGCCACATGCTTTTGACCGTGACAAAAACTTTTTGTCACAAATTTGTCACGATTTTGATAGTGTGACAAAAAAAAGTGTGTTATATGTACTTGGACTTTTTATCACGAATTTGTCACGTTCGAAGCAAGTTATGAAAAAATTTATAATCACAGGTTACGAATCCGTTGCAATTAATATTTTAAGAATCTAAAAATTTTTTTGCCACGGTATTATCATTTTATAAGTGTTGTGACAAATAACTCTAGTATAATAATATTACATAAAAATAATTTTTGTTACCCATATATGATCATTACAAAAATATTTTACTGATAAATTCACTCAAATCTATTGCAATCTAACCAAAATTTCCTGTATATTAAAGGTTCTCATTTAATTATACAAACAAAAGAATGTTTCATCGCATTTATCTATAATTATTACCAAATGTTGTGTATCTCAATAATTAGCATATCAACTTTTATATCCTTCAAATGGACATTTAAAAAACTCAATAATTACAAAATCATTTATTGCTATAATTCATCCAATTGTCTTTATAGTTCAGTAACATTATCTTAAACAAATATTAATAACATCTAAACAGTGAAAAGCATAATGTAATGGAACTATATCTTCATAAGATCTCCATTATTAAGAAATAAGACAATAAAAGGTTTGAAAAATCATTCCCTAATACTGTATTTCATAACAAGACAATAGTACGATATCCAGCACCAACAAAATAATTCTTCTGCTTTCATTCGAAATCTTCATTATCTATACCCTGAAAGTAATAAAGGATAATAAATTTGCATTAGCACACAACAAAGAAAAATATGTAAAATATATTTAAATAATTTTAAAATCATTCTCCTCGAGTCAACATTGTCAATTCCAACCAGTAAAAATCTAGTGACAGTGTCATATATAGACAATAAATCATAAAAAAAGCCCTATCAACCAAATAACAAGTACAAGCAACTCCACATTAGATTTCAAGATTTATTTGGTCAAATCATCATATAGCAAAGATATGATTAAAGTAATAGACAATAGTCAATTTAGGTGAAATTCAACAAAAAAATATTTCTACATAAAAATCATGACAGGTTAAAAGTAAACATCCAACTATGCTATTTCATATTTATAACCAATCCATGCCTAGCAACCTCATTTTAACTTATTTTAGTGAAAATATATTTCATTTCCATTTCACATACTTAAACTGAATAAGTTTAATGTTAACGAAACACCTCTTGAACTCTTTTCATATTCCACCCATTCCTTCTACAACAACAATTTTTCCAGAGAAATTACTCATCCACATTGAATTTTCACCAAGGCTGGACCAGTAAGTTTGAAACAGTTAGTCAACTCATCAGTTTGAAAGTGTACTTGATCTTTTTACTACAAGTCTATTCAAAATTGTCTATTAATAGCAATCACAATCCTCACAACAAACCGCATGTTTTTTCGTGCACAATGCAAAATTTGATTTTTAAAACATCGAATATGAAGTATAATTGTAATAATACAAAATGAAAAAAATCCATTTTGATGAATTCACATAAAGTGAAAGATGAAAGCAACAAGATATTTTAACTAAACAGACATTTGAGAAAAACTAGCATAAAGCTTTTTTTTTCCATGAACAACTTGAAAATTTGGAATCTAGTGTGTTTATCCAAATGACTCATCCTCTAGTTATCCAAACTAACACTCAAAATATCAACCGCCACCGTTCACAAAGTAACTCTTGTAAACCCTTCTCAAAATAAGCTTGTATTCAAATCTAAAATTTATCATCACAACTTTCTTACTATTTGGGAAAAGCTAGGCTAAAAACCTCTGATCTGATTATAGCCAACAAGATTGACAATAATACAATTCATAGAAATATATCAACACAATGTATCCTTTCAATTTACTTTATGATTAAAAAAGTTTGATAACAATTATGCTTCCAGGATCTGACTTAAACATCAATATCTATATGCATGCAAGATGAGAAAACTTCGAACATGTTTTAGTTTTATATCATTAAAAAAAAATCAACATGTGATCTCAGTATCTAACCTCATCCATTGTCAATCCATCAAGATCATCATTATTTATATTTTGAGGCAGATTCTTCTGATGTTGAGCTTCACTTGTTGATCTCGGTATCTAAAACATAAATAAGTTAAAAGAAATCATACCATTTAATAGAAAAAATAAACAAAGGCACGTGTTTTGATTTTTTAACCTGATGACCACTTTGTAAGTCGTGCAGTTAAGGTTATCAATTTGAGCCTGCATATCTAATATTTTGCCTCATACTTTTGCTCGTAGAATTCTTCAACTTTATTGAGAATCATTGTCATGTAATGATCAGAAGGTTGATGATTTGAACTAGTTCCACCAAAGTATTGAGATGGTGAAGGACCTAATCCTACTGTTCTCACATACCCTCGGCACTCAGATCCCATAACCTCCCTGAATATGCATTGTTTTACCTCTGCCATATGTTCTAAGGTAGGAATGTGAGAAGCTTTTCTTTCATTTGATCCTTTAGACATTACAAGCAATTTTAAAAGTCATCTAGAAATATAGCTAGTCAAAATACAATAACAACATCTCTCACTTACAATAATTATAGCAACTTCATCATCCTTTAGAACACCATTTGGATCTGTTCGTGTTCTGATATATACTGAGAGTTGATCAGTATCCAGACCATTTTCTTTCATTTGAAACACAAAGGATATAAATATAAGTTACAAGCTCTCCCAAGCAATTAATATCAAACAATTAATAGATTCATCAAATAATATACCTCATGTCGTATAATAGCATGTGGTGTTCTACCAGTCCTATGTGCAGGACCATGTATTGCTCTATTCTTCTTATTTTGATCAGCAACACTCTATTTATAAGAATCAACAATGTTAAATATCAAGATTGATGCAAAGCCAATAAGCTATTAAAATTGGTAAATAAGAAAAGAAATAATATAGTTTAATATAAATTCTAAAATAACTGACAGATGAATATTATTTCATACTTGAACTTCCTCTAAACTCCAATACTCTACAAGAACATTCCACTGCTCAGGTTGAACTCGAGTTGGAATATTAGCCAATGCTTCTTCCTTACTCTTTCATTTGAAGTATGTTCTTTTTAGAATACTCTTCCAACTTCTCCATTTTTCATCAAGTGATTTCATACAGTTGCTCTTATATATAGGAGGACATGTTGCTATTGCCTAAATAACAAATAAAAAACATTGTGGAATATTTTGGATGTATTCAATGTGACAGAACTAAAATGATATTTATTTTACATTTTTGTACCTGAATGTCATTCCAAAGTATGTCCAACATATCTTCTGGAATATCATTCCAAGCTTCATATGTAAGTGGAAGTCGTATGCCATTGCGTGCCAACTTACCAAGGTACTTCATGAACTCTATTCTATTTGGTGCAATTGGTTGCATCTCTTCATTGAAATCGAAAGTCAACTGCTCCTTTATTTCAAATTTGGACCTCTACTTAGACCTATTCCACGTTTTTGTGGAATTTGCTACAATATGTATATAAAATCACTTGAACATTTAAAAATAAATAATTTGAAAAAACAAAAGTAAATAAAGAGTAAAACAAAATATAAAAGAACTTGATCATCAAAATAGATAAGGTAAAAGATATATCTGCAAGCTCTATACTAGGTATATGTCCTCTAGGTTGGGAGGTGACTTGTGTTGATTGAAATGCAACACTTTGAGAATTTGCAATCACAGTAATCCTAGTAGAACTAGGTATAGAACCTAATTCATCATCAAGATGTTGACTTATTCCATGTGAACCATTGGTATTTGTACCGTCTATACCCATTTTAAATGAACTATATGCATTGTGCACAGCTTGAGAGCCACATGCACCACTCACAACTGGAGTCATAGATGCACTAACAACATTTTGAGCAAGTGCTGCATTGCCCATAACATGGTAAGATGGACCATCGACTCCAACAGAACCTGATGTGCAGTCATTAGCAACTTGCAAACTCAAATCCAAGGAACCAGATGTACAATTCATACCTTGAGAAATAAGATGACTTCTTCCCAAAGAACTTGATATGCCAACTTTATTGAAAATTTGTGACTGTGAAATATCTGATTCTGGAGTTGGGTGAGCTCGAGTTGGTGGACGACGTGGCTCGTGTTTATTGAAGACTTGAGGCATTGATTCAAGCTGTGGTTGCTGATCAGGCGAAGTAGTGCCAAAATGTGTACTAGCTGTGGCATTTAACTTATCTGCCATAGTAGTACCTCGAACTTTTCTTTTTGCCATGACAACCTACATATCAAATTACCGCAATAAAATGCGAAGTAATCAACTATCCATGTGACTATTGTCTAATAATAATTAATTTAGTGATAACTATTGCAACAAACAAAAGTAAAATAGCCTAGGGATATAAAAGATATAATGTGAAAATTTTTGAGTCGTCTATTGAAAAGAACAACAACCATAAGGACTTAAAATATATTTTATTTGAACTTGTATGCTTGAAATAAAAATACTAGTAAAAGACATCTGATTTAATAGCAAGGAACTTCCATTTTGCTAGGCTAGAGACCAAAATATTAAACCAAAATATACACTCCTACTAAAACTGTTTGTGAACAACTAATTGATTTCTTCTGCAAAAACAAATGACACGAAAAACACGTCAAATACATGACCATATTCAGCAATCACTTTTTAATTCTTTGATATGTAAAACAACCAATCAATTTGTAGCAATCTCCATATCGATAATCAGCAATAAATACGATGAAAGAAGTCACTCATTTGTATGAACACAAATTCATGAATCTTAAAAGACTTATCTTTGTTTTGATATCCTTTTCTTCCAATCATTCTTGTCCTAGGTTGATGACATAAGGAAAAGAAAGGGAAAAAAATACAAAATCTAGTAAAAACAAAATACTGCTAGAGGAACATGTCATGAGTGTAAGAATAGAACATATGAGAGCACTTCACTTGACAAAGGTTAAGTAAATCACACACAAGAATATTAGTTGCTCATAGCAATTAATCAACTTGCAGGAAAATTAATTCCAAAAGCTCCTTCAAACATAAATTTACAATAATAATAAAAAAATCATCTCGACATTTCAAATATTTAGTTATGTACAACTCATCAAACTAGTTGGCAAACAAAAGTGGACATTCGATGTAATTCCAATCATGGTGTAATTTCTAAGTAGCAACGCTTCACCGACAACCGTTAATGAACAAAAATTATGTGATCACAAAATAGGGCTTAACCATAAATTACAAACTAAGATTCAAATGTTGGCGACATTCTTGTCTAAGAGTCAATGTTGAATATCATAACTCTTTTTGCATTGACAATATGACAAATTTTGAAAACTTCAATTAGGACTTCAACTTTAGCATCTTATTGGTCATGAAACGAACATCTCTTTGGCAGATTTTATATTATCAACATCACTTATTTCATCCCAAAGAAGGTGACCTTTACAAATGATAAGCTAATCAATATCACTAAGTAAGCAATTCAACGGTGTAATGAATTTAAGAGACATTAAATTACATAAAAATATTTCAAGATAATGAATTTGAGAGACATTAAATTACATAAAAATATTTCAAGATAATTAACTTATTTTCGAATGGTTAATAAGAAAAAATAACTAAACTTGAAGAAATCCATGTGCCCTCTTATAGTCTTGGAGAAAAAATAATGGTGCTAAATTATTTTTTCTACATTTGCAAGAGAAGTTTTTCTTGTGCTAAAAAATAAAAAGAGCAATAATTTCTATTTAATATCAAATATCATCCCCTTTCATGTCCATATCATTGTGATGGCCCAATGTCTCATTTGCATCAACTGACATAACTTCAGCTTCTTGTTGTATCCAAATATTATCCTCTTCACAAATAGCCGCATTCTCGTCAAGTGCTTGAGTGCTAAAAGGCTCAACTTCTGGCGTACCAAAATCTGTGTTAAAAACATCCCGGGGAGTCATTTTCATCACAACTTGCCAATTTGGCTCAATTGGATCAGAAACATAACAAACTTGCTCCGCTTGAGTAGCTAATATGTATGGCTCATCATCTTTAGCATTGTCTTTGTACATCAAGTAATTGAAGTTCACCAAGGTGAACTTGAACATATCTTCCCTCTTTCCCCTCTGATTATCAACCCAATCACATCTAAAAAGAATGAATTTTAGTTGACTACTATATCTTATTTCAATGGTATCAGTCAATACCCCATAGTAGATAACATCTCCAATAATAGGATTCTTGTATTTTCGACTCACATAGCTCAATGTTTCTGCTCTAGTAGTTACCCCACTATTTTGGGTTGTTCTACTAGTATTGTTACTCTTTATACGAAAACGGAAGCCATTAACAATATAAGATTTGAACCTCCTCCCATCAAAATCAGGACCAACAGCCAAAGCTTTGATATCATTAGAAAAATTCATAGTCAACCGATTGTCTTGGACCTGTAGCGCAGGATATGACTAGGTAAAATATTCTTGATAAAATCAAAAGCTGCTAAAAGATTAATTTAATTATGCTTACATATTTTTTGAACCATCCAAGAAATCTTTCATTATGAATCCGTTGAATTTGATGATCACTGCAACGTGGCATTTCTTTCCTAAGCTCTGCAATGTGTACACTATAAACAATAACTTAGAACATTAATATGTTATCTTGAGAAATTGTGGTTTAAAGGTCAATGGTCAAGATAAAAATAATATACCCAAGGAATGGTTGTACAGCTTCAGTATTCATCAAGACATATTTATGAGTTTGTTCCCATGTAACTCTATCAAATATGACATCCTCACCCTTTTCTAAAGCACGGCCCATTTCAGCACCATCATTATGCATCCTTGATGGCTGTTTAGATTTACTATTCACATCATTCAAGTACCTTGTGCAAAAATTCATGCATTCTTCCATCAAGTATCCATTGGAAATTGATGCCTCCGGATGAGCACGATTACGTACATATTGCTTTAAAGTCAGTAGGTACCTATTTGGGTCATGAAACCTGTGAGCATTATGATTTACCAACACTACAAAAAAAGTAAGCTATGGAGGCGGTTCTGTAGAGGCAATTTTAAAAACCCCCTCTACAAAATAGAGAATTTACTTTTCACCTCTATTTGGAGGCATTTTTATAAACCGCATCAAGGTTTTTTCGCAATTAGAGGCGGGTTATTTATGAAACCGCCCCTAAATTAGGCGGATAATCTAAAAATTTCCCATTCCCTCATCTCCCGCGCCTCTCATCCTCTCATTCCTTCCCACGACAAGCTAATTTTTCATTCTCTCAAAAATAAAAATAAACAAAACCCATCTTCCTCTTTGAGTCCAGTCACCAAATGAACCATCACTACCCACCCAAATAGCCACTAGCTTCCCTAGTTCAGCATCACAATCACAAAATCAACCACCAAAACTCACCAATTTCATCCATCGCTGCTTCAAAACAACCCCTCAATCAACCTCTCAAAATGGCCCTCAATCTATGCAACAGTTTCAGATCCCTCCTTCCTTGTGAAGCCTGTTTGGGGATGGCCCGAAGCCCCTCTTTTGCCCCACCCTAATTCTTTTTTCCTTCATCTCGGTTTCCTCGCAAGTATGATTTCTTTTTTTTTTAATTTTTTTCTCTGTTATTTAGTTATTTTTGTTTTTAGTTCTGAATGAATGCATTTATCTACCTGTATTGGCATTTAAGCTTTGAATTTAGAGGTTTTGGTGCTTTCAAGCTACGGCTTTCATTATCCCTATTTTTGTTTTTCTCTTTTTTCCTCTTTTCTACTACTTAATTTTCTTTCAAAAAACACGTTCTTTTGATAATCTATAGGCATTTGTATTGCTCTGGAATCTTAGAATTGGCCTTTGTTTTTATTTCATTTTGTGGGCTTTTGTCCTTTAGAGCTCTCTAGGATATAGGAATTATGTATAATTTTTTGACAGTGATAATAAATATTTTTTAACTGAATTATGTAAGAAATATTATTAAGTTAGATTAAGTCTTAATATAAGAGAATTTTAACGATTAATATATTCATGTAGGTAGAGATTTTGTGAGTAATAGATATAATGTTCTTTTATGCTTTTAGGTGTTGTCTTGCTTATTCATGAGATTTATTATAGTTTTGCTACATTAATTATTTATTTCCCTCAGTTGCTTCTAATTTGTGCAATTTTCTGTTTTCCCTTGTTTTTGTTTTTGTTTCTTGTTTCTTGTCCGAATAATAAAGGAACAAGATGTCAACTTCTCTTCTGCTGCTGGTGTGTCCCCTGCTGCAGGTAAGGAATCTTGCATTATCGCTTTTCTTTGGGCACAATTTTTACACTTTTACACGCCTGTCTTCTTTTTATTTTTGCTCTCAATTTCTTGCACGTCTATTATTCTCTCTGCAACCTCCAATTGCTCCTCATATGGCTTACCATTTTTTCTTTCTACTTGTTTGATGTTGTAGCTTTTGCAAATTGTGTATCTTTATCCTCTTCTCCTGCATATCTACAAGGCATTTGGTGGTTTTTAGCTCCTTTCAATAATTTGGTAATTTCTTTCTCTTTTCTCCCTTGCTTTCAGCAAGATCACTATTTATGAGCATAAAGACAGCTCAAGAAATTGTAGAGATACACAATCACATGTGATGCCACAATTGAAGAAAGTTATTTTAGTTGTTTTTACCACACTAATGATACTCAAAGGGACATCTTTATTTCAGCAAAACTATTATTATATTAACATAGATGCAAATCTTGGAGAAAGTGCTCAAAATGGAGAGCATGTGAGGAAGGTAACAAATGCAGAATTCTCTAGCTATTTAACACCAGGCATTCACGTGATGTTAGAATGGGGATATTCATTGAACTAAAATTTACTAATTTTTTTCCATCCAATTTCATATAGAAAATGCATTTGTGACAGAGAACACTGGTGGATATTAATGTTTGGTTAATTAGTGTTGAAGTTAGCATCTCGCTACGTATATATTTCATTGGCAATTTGAGATTAGTAATATATACACTTGCTGAACAGTTTGTGATCTGATTGAAGACTATTAGGTCAATGAGATACAACCTATGAAAGTTTGGCACACAACTCTTACCTATTCATCTACTTTGTGTATCACTAGAGACAATTTTTGGAACTACTAATTATTGCAGAAATAGTAAATATTGGAAAAGCATGATCAATAAATTATCCAACTCCACGATAGGCTTTAACTCTTGGTTCTTCACCTAAATTATCCAACTTCATGATAAGCTTTCAACATTTCATGCTTGCATGCACCTTGGCATTTCTTATTCTTCTCTCATTTTATTTTTATTTTTTAATTCTTGTTCTTTTCCACTTCTTTGTTTGGATAATTTTCCATGTAAACTTATTCTATTAATAAAATTCTTGTATACAGAAGTTCTTTTTTCTTTTTTTTGGGTATGAGGTACTTGTATATAGAAGCCGTTACAGTTCTTTTATGCCAAAATGGAGTGAACATCTAGAAAGCAAATTAACAATAGCGATACTTTCAAATTGATGGTGTATAAAGAAAATAATTAGTGAATAAACAAACTTATCTTGGTTCCTTTAAATGAACTCTTTGATGTTTCTATATGTAGCTCTTGATTAGATAGCATAGGTGTTTAATCGTTAAGAGATAAAGATCGAGTATCAAATGTTATCTGGACAATCTGTCTCCACATATAATACTTAACTATACTTAGTTATATGCACCAGTTGTAATTGAATTTGCCATTAGTTAGTCGTTGAAACTCTTTTATTAGAATCATACCTTGATGAAAAAATTGGGTGTATCAATGCATCGATCAAATATTGAAACTGATTCTTGGTGTATCAATGCATTTTTATATTGTTAAGAATACGTCAATATCAGGGAACCTATATAATGAAGAATCATTAACTATGTTTTTTTTCACTTCATTGAAGCATTATTGAATTGTGGGGTCTGGATTCTATCAATCTTGGTTACAAAGTATTCATGCTGAAAGAACATGTGGATTGAATCCACGAACACTGTGTTTCATGCTATAAACACAAAAACTAGTGTGACTGAGCATTTGCTCTCTAGAAGTGGAAGTGGATAGTTGATAGTGATAGGGATGGACACTTTTTAGTTTGCAATCTAGTTTCTCTCTATCAATTGATTCTTGATAATAAGGTAAAGATACTTCAACTAATGCTTATAAGTTCTACTCACCCAAATATCTTGTACTCGTACTTATCGCTTTGTTTTCTGTGTTTTAGTTTGTGAAATCCATTGCTCTTTGTATTTAACCTCATTCTGTTGTAAGATTAATGTGTTTAAGTCATTGCTTTAGATTCTCGGTTGAAGATGAAAAGGAAAAGTGAAAAGGGGTCTTTTTACTATTATGGATGAACTGGGAGAAGCCAAATAGTGATGGAAGTTTAAGTTTGATTTATTTGCTCATTAATTACTCAATGTGTTCCATTAATTTACGTATTGCACTTGAGCTCAAAAATTAATTGTTTAACATGGAAGTCTGAATAAATTAGTGGAAAAGAGAAGTGAAAAGCTTTCGTTAGCAGTCTTAGTGTGAACTGACGGTGGTTTAAGATCAATTTAGTATTGTTGCAGTTCATTTAAGTTTAAGCATCAACATTGTGAACTGGTTTGCATATATTATAATTTGCTTGTTTTAAGAGAGTTAGAATGTCACGTTCTGGCTAGTTAATTATGGACTTGCAGAGAAATGTTTGTCTTTAGGAAAAGTTGTTCTTCGTTAGCTACTGGACAAGCATACATCCACTTTCTCTAGACATTTTTGCTTCAAATAGTCACTAATTTTCATCTTTGGTTTAAATGCTGCATTTCCTAATATATCACAATTTATGCATCCTTGTGATTAATTTCATCCTTGTTATCTTCTTACAGCAATGCAATTTTTGTAGCCTCTGTGTACGTTTTATTTCTTGTGCATATGTCATGGTTAGATTAGTATATTTTGGATGTATTGTTCTTATTTGTTTAGTACAGTTTTGATCATTTAATTAATCATTATTTATTTGATCAGGTTGAAGACGAGTGGAATAATAATCAATCTCCTTGATTAGTTACAAGTTTGATCCTCTTTGTTTATAGTTCCAAGCAAAATTCAGACATATAGCAGTGATATATTGTCTTTTTGTTGATGCTTTGGACTATTATTAGTAGACATATTAAGACTTGTTATTGTTCTAGACATTTTAAAAGTTGATATTACATTATCTTTTTGTAAATATTCCAAAATTGTAATGAAAGTACATTTAAAGTTAATTTGTTATTCTTTTTCACACACACACACACACACACACATATTACATAATTGATTCTATTATTTTTAGCGTTTCTAAATGCCTTTAGATGAACTATATTTGCGATAAAATAATCATGTGAGGCATATCACCCACCCCTATGGTGGAAACAAAACTGCCTTCGTAGTAATTGGTAGGGGCGGTATTAAATGCCCCTACATAGAGTATTTCTCCTATAAAATAAGCATCTAGAGGCGGTTCCAACTGCCCCTATGGTTGAAAAACCCACCCCTATAGCGACTGTTGGGGGGGAGTTTTAAATGCCCCTAAGTGCACTATTTTCACTATAAAATATGCCAGTAGAACCGCCCCTATGGCAGGAACAAAACCGCCTCCGTAGCGACTGGTAGGGGCGGTTTTGAATGCCCTTAGATGAACTATTTTGACTATAAAATATGTAGGTAGAGGCGGTTTAAACCGCCCCTAAGGTGGAAAAAAAACCGCCTCTATATTTGAGCCTACCCCGGTGCTCTCCCAAACCGCCTCTTTTTTGTAGAGTCGGTCGCTATGGAGGCGGTTTAGAGATAGTTTTGTAAACCACCCCAAACTTATGTAGGGGTAGTTATAACCGCCCCTACGTGGGGAAAAAAAAGGCCTCCATAGCCCTTTTTTTTTTGTAGTGCAATAAGTTACAACAATTAAGAACATAAAACTCACCTTTCAATTGGGTACATCCATCAAAATTGGACAGGACCAGCCAATATTGCTTCTTCAGCTAAGTGTATCGGCAAATGTTCCATGATATCAAAAAAAGATGGAGGAAAAATCTTCTCCAAATGACAAAGCGTGAGGGCAACTTTATCTTGCATATATTCTAAGTCACTCACTCGATTGACCTTCGAGCAAAGTTGCCTAAAGAAGTTGCATAACTCAATTAATGGCTTGACTACAGTTTTAGGCAATACTCTTCGAATGGCTAATGGAAATAACTATTGCATGATAATGTGAGTATCATGACTCTTCAAACCTGATATGCTTCTATCTTGCAAGTTCACGCATCTAGATATATTTGATGCATATCTATCAAGAACTTTCACATCTTTCAATACCTTCAAGAATAAGCATTTTCCATCTTTATTCAACGTGGAACATGCAGGCAATATGGTTGTTTTTCCATTTACTACCTGAGGGTGCAAGGATGTTCTAATTCTCATTTCCTCTAAATCACGACGAGAATTAACATGATCCTTTGATTTTCCAACAACATTCAATAATGTAAACATAAGGTTATCACCAAAATTCTTTTCATTATGCATCACATCTAGGCTATGCGGAACCAAATTATCTTTCCAATACGGAAGCTCCCAAAATATGCTCTTTTACTTCCAATTACCAATAGCTGTCATTTCCACCTCTCCACGTTGCCTACTCTTAAGGTCCTCTTCCTTGTACTCTGTCAGTACGTTACTCAACTGGAATAGAACTTCATCAATCAGGATTGCCTCTCCTTCTTTATTTTTTTAAAATAGTTTTTAAAACATATTTAACTATACGAATGACTGTCCATAATGATAATCTTAATTTTAGTATTTGAACACACGTCAACTACCCCTTAACCACTACTGTTTTATCAATTCATAATAAGGATTTGGAGATCTTTATTGCATCTGCATGTAATACGTGAGATCCTAATCTATTGGCTCCAACTCCTTAAACCGTTGACATCAAGTCCACGGGGATACTATAATTAATGGGTCATCCCCGGAAGAAACAGCAGTCTAAGCTATTTGCACTCAACCAACGGAAACCGCGGCGCTATAGTCGGTGGGCTAATTAAAAATTCCAACCAAATCCACACAAACATTATCACCATTTTGCTTTAAATTCCTCAATCATTGTTAACTTTACTATGTATGTGTATATGTTTTGACGATTCACTCTCAATGTATTTTGTTTACTAATGAACATGGTTATCGTGGATATCCTAGCTAATCGAAAGTGTCAGTAACTTTTGATAGAACAGATCTTTAGGGGAATCTCACACACGCACCCCAGCTAATATATTTTGTTTACTAATGAACATGATTATCGTGGATATCCTAGCTAATCGAAAGTGTCAGTAACTTTCGATAGAACAGATCTTTAGGGAAATCTCACACACGCACCCCAGCTAATCAATTTGATTCGAATTAAAAGATAGTGATTGTTATTTTCAAATAATAATAATTGTGTCATGTCGTGTCAATTGGGATGTTACCTCAGTGTAAAATTCAGTGTCAATAACATGAAGTTGTTGCCTAGTGTTCTCATTTATCAAATATCTTAAGTATATTCATAACTTTTAAGATAAATTATAAAGTAGAAATGCAACATGACAATGTATTGTTTTTTGGTAATCAACATGTATTAAGACTGAATTTGATATTGGAAGGATGGTGTTGAAGATCGCACAAGATAGCCGTTCAAACGTCAAACTAAACAATATAATACAACTCTCAATAATTTTTTTTATCTGCTTTAGTTAGTGATTTTAAAAAGTTTGTTTGGTAGTGTTCTCAAATACTTTTTGTAATACTATTTATTTTTTAAGTTTAATTATGATTGACTGATTTTCATTTTTTTTCAAAAATTAGTTTTTATAAAAATCAGACATCAACAAACCTTATAAAAACCTCAATCAAAAGCATTGATGTTGTAGGTTTTGCCCCCACGAGTTAGAAAATGAAAGTCCCAGTTGTTAACAAAAGCAAATTAGAAATCTCAATCAAGGATTACTACCGCCTGGTTGATGGCGGTAGTGGTGGAGAAACCACCGGATACTACGGTTCCGTACACTACACGTTGAAGCCTGATGAAAAAAAGTCGATCGATCCATCCCACTTTAAACGACTCTCTAAGGAAATGTTCGCCCCGGTTGAAGTTCGTGTTTGCGGGGGGCGTGACAATCAATTCATCTCCTTCTCGCCACTTCAGTTTGATAACTGCGACCAAATTGTCATCAACGCCGACAAGGATGGCAAGTTAACCCACAAATTTATCGAGAGAAATTCCTCGGCTTCGGTAAATAAATTAAATAGCTCCCATTTTCCTCTTTGTTTAGGGTTGTTTCAGTGGATTTGTCCTTGTTAATTTAGCTATTTGATGCAGTTTTTTTTCGCATCACATGCAGAGTTCTAAGCCTGCTGCCAAGCAAGCTAAGCCTCGTACTTGAGATCCAGTTTGTGGCTGAGTGTCTGTAAGTTTCATTCGCGCGGCTAATTACTTTGTTTCTACATTTATTTTCTTCCTGAACTTCTGCAATGTACATGGTTCCCATGTTTTTAAAGCAAATGATTTTTGATAAAATTATACAGTAGATTAATTTTTTACTTTATTATTATTATTACTATTATTATTTTATACAGGATGAAGACAAATATCAGAAGTCAATATGGTTCAGTGTGTCCCTCCTCCTGCAAAATCCAAAGTCCTTCCGTGTTGTCGACCAAATAATGTAGCTGAGTGGCTCTCAAACATGTTCTCAATCTATCTTCACTGTCGTTGTGTAATTTTGAGGGCCAACCATTGCTTCTTGTCAATAATATCTGGTTAATATCTGGTTATTAACCGAATCTATATGCCCTACTATTAAGAAAGTTGTTGTTTATAAGTAAATTTAACTGGTTCTGTATGCGGTGTTTTGATAGCATTGTATCTGTGATTGTGCACTGCTCTAAGTATTCCTGGAAAACGGCAAAAACCTACAGTGTTTTGATATTATTGTAACTATGATTTGTGGACTGCTGTAATTATTCCTGTAAAACTACAAAATGTTTGAGCAGCTGATTAACTTTGCTTTTCTAGGTACCTTGAGCCAACGGCCATTCTAGGTCTCCTGTAGGTCTCGGGTAGAAGTAATAAAAATGGCAATTTTCATATAATAACAAATATTTTGATGTATAGGTTCCAAATTTTTGCAACTTCAAAATAGGTTTTCTCACTTATTTCTTGGCTAGGGGTCAATATCCATGTTTGCGATAGGAGACAGCCACGTGCTGTGAGTCGTAAGCCTTCCTCTCAAATTTGAAGAATTACACCATAGGCAAGGAAAAAGTTTAAGACATTTAATTTTGTCCTAAAGCTAAGATTTTAATAACTTTTGTACAGGGTTCTTAAATTATTTTATAATGTACCGTTGCATGGCTTGAATAATTCCACTTTGTATCGATCTTGTGCAAGTTTGTTTTGCACAAATGATTCTTTATTGGTGGGTTGGCCTAACCCCCAATTTAGGTCAACCGTTTTAATTGGTTTGTTGGAACATTCATATTGCAACGTGAAAAAGGAAATCCAACAATTAGCAATTAACCCTTGAAGCATTTCGGATCATCATTATTGTTTTTGACCTGGATTGTGTAACCCTTCTGTGTTTGTTAGAACATTCATAATGCCATGTAAAAAAAAATCCAACTTTAAGCAAATGTAACTGTTAAAACATTTCGGATTTTCGCTATACATGTATATACATACATGTACATGTCTATATACATATATACACATAGATATGGATGTGTGTGTAGGTATGTATGTATAGCTACATATATATATACATATATGTGTTTGTGTGTGTGCACACACATTTATGTACGTACTAATGTATACACATGCACACACATTTATGCATGTACAAATATATGCATGTATGCACACACACAAAATATGTGTGTGTATTGTTAGATTTATGGATAGGTGACTTTGTCAAAAATAGATAAAGAGCACCTAATATATATATGTGTGTGTGTGTATGTATGTATATAGATTTGAGCCCAATACCTATTAGTTTAAGTTTTTGGATCAAAGTTAAGCTCCTACTTATATGTTGGGTCTTTTTAGTTAACTTTCTTCGGTTTTTCTTTATAACAATTAGTATCAAAGCTCATGATTAACATCTTGGGCTATTCGTTGGCAAGTAGTTTCTTCTTAGTGTTGGACCGATGAAATGTTGTCTTTTTGGGTGTTGGACTAGGGAGATCATATAGTTAAGGCTAGGGATTAGATGATATTGGACCAGAGGTCCGGTTAAAGATCATGTTAAGGTTTATGTTTGAGTTGATGAAAAGTGGGCTTGTGTTGTGATTTGGGCTTGAAAGGGAAGTTGGTTTCAGTATGAGATTCTATACATGAAGGGAGGAGAAATAACATTAGGTTCAATGGTAAGTGAATTTGTCCCACATTGATTTGACAAAAAATAAAGAGCACTTAATATATATATATATATATATATATATATATATATTAGGTTTCCACTTATATATTGGGCCTCTTTGGTAAACTTTCTTCAATTTTTCTCCCTAACACGTGTGTATATGTTGTTTTTTGTGTGTTTTTATGTGTTTATGTGTGTGTATAATATCTATACATACATATATACATATTTGTATGTGTGTGTGTGTGTGTGTTTATCTCTATGTGTGTGTGTGTGTATCTATACATACATACCTCTATGCGTGTGCATGTTGGGATTATTTTTGTGTTGCTTTTCCCAATACCAAGTATCACTTTCAAAACAATGTACATATTACACTTTCATTGTGTGATTTAATTTTAAAACAAAGGCATTTCTCTCTCAATAGCTATTTATTTTGAGAATGACACTCAATTAGCACGGGAAAGAATGCTATCGAGGATCCCATGTAGTGGAGCGCGCACACACACATATAGACACACACACAAACACATATACGTACACGCACATGCATGTATATGCATATTTTTAAAAGCACTTCGCAGAAACTGATAAAAGGTTTTTCTCTTGCATAAAGTTCTAAAATCAATGACATGGTAAAGCATGCCCACAAATTCTCGAGTGTACCACTAAATCCACGTAAATTTCAAATTTTCAAACATTTTTCCGCATCCCTAAAACACCCTAATTCACCCTATTGCGAAGCTCCTCTACCCATGTGCGGGAAGACAGTTGAACAACGAAATTAAATGGCCTAATCTATGCAAGTTTGAAGGTACCAGATTCTAAGTCGATGTCAAATGGAAATACTCCATCCGTCTTACTTTGATAGGCTTACGATTTTTTTACCCAGTTTAAGAAAGATTAGTTAACTTTATTAGAAGAATAAATTTAATCTATTATGTTCCTCAAAATATCCTTATATTTATCATTAAACATTTACATTAAATACAAAATAAAAAATTGTACCATAAGTCAAATTAATTCCATTTGATATCTGAATGCATGGTTTGCTATGCGCTTATATTAATATGGTACTTATTTTATTTATAACAAAGTCATTAAATAGGGGTATTTTAGAGAAGTTAAAAGTTAATTATATTCTTCAATTAGAAAATGAATTATAATTTAGGACAGATGAAAAAAAAAAAAAAAAGCTTATCAAAGTTAATGGTGTTAATGAACCGAGCAACTTACGAATTGCTCACGAGCAATTTGGTTTATTGTTTGACTCGAGCTCGGTGTTAACCGAACTCAAGTCAAGCTTGAGTAGCTCGAATACTAAATGAGCTCGAATTCGAGTAGTAAAAAGTGATTTCGAGTAACTCGAAATATATATATATATATATATTAAGTATTATATATATAAAATTACCAATTTAAATGTAATAATTATATATGAATTTTGAGTTCGAGTTCGAGTTTGATTGTGTTTTCACGAGCGATCTCGAGTCGAGCTTGAACTCTCTCTAAAATTAATGAGCCGAGCTCGAGCTTCGAATTATAAACTCGATCGAGCTCAAGCTCGATCTCGAGCAACAGTAATGTTAACAAGGTCAAGCTTGAATTCGATAGTATTCAGACTCGGCTCTATTCGATTACACCCCTAATCAAAGTGGGATGGAGGGGTATATTCTTTTTACTAATCACCCATAGCTACAATTTTCCAACACTGATATAACCTATATCATATTATCTAATGGGGCATTATTAAATAAAATTAATGATCAAAAGTAGGCTTGCTCTTCATTTCTTTTTGAGTTCAAAATTTTTATGAGATCTTAGATGCTAGCTTGCTCGTCATTTATCTCAGGTTCAAAATTTTTTATTAGATTGTAGAAATCTCCTCCTTTATCTCAAGTTCAAAATCTTTTATGAGATCGTAGAAATCTTCATTTCTATCTCAAATTAAAATTTTTATGAAATTTTAGGAGTTGGACTTACTCCCCGTTCTGTCATTCAAAATTTTTCATGAGAACGTAGAAGTCAAAATATATCAATATGCCAAGAGATTGCTTTTGTCAACAATATATATGTACCTGAAACCAATCTGATAAAAAGTTTTAACTCATAAAAGGATGATATTTGAATTTTCAACACCATCAAGCAAACACCGTCAACAGAAGATGAAATGGTAGATCAAGGAAGTTAAACACCAGCTAAAGCTTAAGAAGTGGGTTAAAAAAGAAATGATGGACACTCGTAAAAATAGTTGGGATAATTACACATATCTCCCTTGAGGTTTATCATAATTACACCTAGTTCTCCTCAAGTTTCAAAAATTACACTTATCTTCCTTATTTCAATAGTTTTGGTAACCAAAAAACCCATTTTGCTAATTCAGCAAAAAAACTAATTGAATATCCTAAAATACCCCTAGATTTTTTTTTTAACTAAAATAAGAAAAACAATTCTTGAAAAAACAACAAACTAACTAACTCAACATAAAGTAAAACATAGCCATAATATTGTCCACTATTACCACCAATGCTCAATAATTATGTAGCTCAATATACCTCTCTCTCACTTAGTGCTCTAATTTCTACATCTTTATCATCTTTTTTATTATCCAAAATATGCCATAAATAAACAAGATAACTATCAAACAAAATAAGATGATCATAACAATTTGAAAAATCTGTGCTATGTGAACCTTCACTCTCAAAAATAAATTAAAGTAAATGTTAAGCATTTTTTTCCTTTTTATTTTTCTTTTTTCATGTCTTTTTGATCTTTTTGTTTTCCTAAAAATTTTTTGGGGTAATTATAGTGACATGCAAGGGTATTTTAGTAATCCCAAGTGCCCAAGGGAGGTAAGTGTAATTTTGAAGCCTGAGATGAGTTAGGTGTAATTACGATAAACTTCAGGGGAGGTATATATGTAATTATCCCTAAATAGTTTTCCAAAGGTTGTTATGGGGGTTCTGGGTATAAGCTCTGAAGATTCGACATTCAGTTAAATCCATTCAGGTTTTGTCACTTCAGCAATAGGTCACTGTGATAAGATGCAACATTCAACTTGAGATGAGAGGTCAATATGAATTAACAAAAACTTGTGCTAACTTGCATGCAAAGCTTGAAAGACTAGGGTAGGGGAAATTTAACCTAAATGTGCAATTTTATGTTCTCTCATCATCGTCTAAAGGATATAAATTCTTTTTTTCTTTTTGATAGGAAAGAAATACTTTCATTAAACATGAATGGTACATAAATCTGCCAGTAACAATGGTCTAGTGAACTTGGCTTAAAAGGTACAAGTTCTTAAATTATGTGATTAAAAATGATGACATGTCCAAATTATATACATTCCTTCCTTTGTTCTTGCTATCTCCAGTCCCAAGAAATACTTAGCTTCTCTTAAGTTTTTGATAGTAAACAACTTGCAGATATCCCTTAAGTGCTTCTATCTCTGTCATGTTATTTTCAGCAATCAGTACGTCATCCACATAGATCAACAAGGGCAGTGAGACTTTCTCAAAACTCTTTCACAAATAAGCAGTTATCATGCCGTGATGGTTTGAAACCAACATCCTCAATTTACTGGTGAATTCCATCATTCCATTTTCTTGATGCTTGTTTGAAACCATACAGGCTTTTCTTCAAACTTCCATATTTGTCTCAACAAAGTCTTACTATAACCCTCAGGTGGTACCATGTATACATCGTCTTCTAAAAATCCATGCAAGAATACATTATTTTTTGTCTAGTTGATGTAAGAACCAAGGCCTTGTTGCTGTAATTGCCAAAAATAGTCTCACTGTAACCAATTTGGCCACTGCTGAAAAACCATCTTGATAATCAACTCCTGCAGTTTGATGAAATCCCTTTACCACTAGTCTTGCTTTCAATCTTTCAAGTGAACCATCAGCCTTTAACTTGATCTTGTACACCCACTTTGACCCTATTGCTTTCTTTCCTTTTGGCAACATTGTCATTTCCCATGTATCATTCTTTTCAGCAATGCATCTATTTCCCTTTGCATAGCCTCAATCCATCCCCTTTCCTTACAAGGTTTGATCATATAGATAATGGTTCCTGCAAGTTAGGCCATATTTGCCAAAAAAGACATATGTGTTGGATCCAATTTTGATGTGATTGGTAGGGAAAACTAGGTGGTGTATACTTAGGATTGTGTGCATATTTTGAGTGTGATTTGACTATAGCAGTTTGTAAACCTTTGTCAAAAGCTATAGTAGCTACATAATCTTGCATCCATGCTGGATTTGCTTTAGTCCTTGTACTCCTTTGCATTTTTGGTTGGCACTTAAGTTGCCTCTCCTACAAGATTAAGAATTTCTATTTATGGTGTTATCTCCCAAATTGGCATCAGTTATAGGTTGTGTGTGATCATTTGGTGTTTATGAGGTTTGATCAAGTGGTACTAGTGGCAATGAGATTTGTAGATTAGAATTTTCAAAATCAATGTAAGGAACAACAATTTCATGAAATATTACATCTCTGCTGACATAGATCTTTTTTAAGTCAAGATCAAACACCTTATAACCCTTTTGCCCTAGACTGAAGCCAATAAACATACATTTGTGGGCTCTAGTTTCAAATTTATCTTTATGATGCTTTGTGTTGGTTGTATAGCAAAGACTGCCAAAGTTTCAAATTTGGATAATCTAGTTTTGGTTAAATAATAGCTCAAAAGGTGTGAGCCAATTTAGCACTGGCGGTAGGTAGTCTATTTACACGATATGTAGCCATAAGAAGAGAATAAGGCCAGAATTTTGATGGGAGGTTGGCTTGAATATATGAGAGACCTAGGCTATCTGAAGGATGTGTTTGTGTTTTCTCTCTACAACCCCATTATGTTGAGGGTGTATAGACACAATGATTTCTGATGGATAATCCCTAGTTCTCCATCAACAGGTGTTTGACATTCAAAGCTAGTAAACTCTATACCTTTGTATGTACGCACTGTTTTAGCCTCCTTTTCAAACTGTGTTTTAACCATCATGAAGCTCTCAGCGTTAGTACAACCTAGCTTTGTGAATTAGCAAGAATGTCCAAGTACATTGCTTATAGTCATCATCAACGTTAAACATGTAATAGTTCCTGTTAATGAATGTAATCTATATGGTCCCCAAACATCTATATAGATAAGCTGGAAAATGTAAGATGACTGAAGTTTACTGAGAGGGAAATTGAGTCTATGCTGCTTGGATTTATGACGTATCTCACATTCTCGTAGCCCTATTGTTTCTGTTTTGTCTTATCCATTGGGCCATGAAGTGCAGAGAATGGGATGGATGGCCAAGGCTTTTGTGCCAATCAACAAATTCACTAACAGAAATTTTATTTATAAAACTGTAATCAGTACATGAGGTTTTGGATTTAACTATAGACTGGTTATATCTGCCATTGCTTCCAAATAGAAAACTACTTTCATCTATTAGATATAGTCTTTCTACTAGCTTACCAAATCGCTATAGTCTCTTCACTCTGTAGGTCCTGCATGAGCAATAAGTGGGATAAAAAGTTACTTTAATATTTGCTGTCTTTGCCTAATTTGGAATTGATATCAGATTGTATTGAAAAGCTAGGAATGTGAAAGTTGAAGGTTCTATGCCAAGGCTACTGCTCCCTTTGTGTTTTACCTATTTTGAAGAACCATCTGGAAGATAAACAGGTGTAAAGGTTATCAAGTAGTTTTACATTTTTCATTTGTTTCAAGTTGGAGTACCATATGACCTACTTGTGCCTGTGTCTAAAATCCAAAGAACGCATTTCTCACATAATCTGACAATGTAAGAGCTAGGTGATAAGATCTCAAACGTTGCAAAATCCCTGATATGGGCAAACTCACTTGTTCTACTGGCATCTTTTCCCTTTACTAGCTTCACAAGCTCCTACTGCCACAATCGAGCCTATGTCCATTGTCTGCATTGTATCTTTCTTTCCCCCAATTGATGCATATTCATCAACCATCTCTAATGGAGTTTTAGCCATATTCACATTTGTCTATTTCTAGTAGAGGTTTTCACTTTTTGCTCTCTCAAATTCTTGTACCAATCAGGATAGCCCATGCAACTTGAATCAATTTTCTTGCAAATGCCCATCGATGTTGCAATGGCAGCAATGTTGATACTCTTTTTCATAATTGCTTGATTTCCTATCTCTTCCTCTATTAGTTGAACTACTCCTGCCTCTGCCAAAACCCCTTCCTCCAGGTTTCTACTTTTGGTCTCTGTCCTCTTACAAGCATTGCCATATTTTCATTTTTCTTAGGAAAGATGGTATGCACAGTCTCTGTGTTTTTCCACACTTAACCCATTGAGTATGCCTTATTCACTGAATGGAGGTGGATCCATGACCAAAATCTGATTTCTAACATGGTCATAGGAATCATTTAATACCAATTAAAAACTGCGTCATTGTTAAATGATTCCAGATGCATCACTTGTTAATCCTGCTCAACAGGTAGCATTAAACACGCTAATTCATCCCATAACTTTTTTAATCCTGTATAATACTTTTCTACCTTCAAACTTCCTTGAGTTATGCTACTGATTTTCCCTTCGCAATTGATAAAGCAAAGGTCCATTACACTCTCCATATCTCTCTTGCAACTCACTCCATAAATCCTTAGTTGTAGTTGTGTATAAAAAGGCCTCAACAATTTCTTTTGAATTTGAGTTTAAAACCCAAGATATTACCATACAGTCAACCCTCTCCATTGTTCAGCCTTTTGTGAAGTAGCTGTGGTGGACGTTCACATGATCCAATGATGAAGCCCAACTTCAGCTTTGCACCAAAGAGCAATCTTGATTGATCTACTACAACTCAAGTACTTTGTTCCTATCCAGTGGGAGAAGTAACTAGAGACATCACTGGATGATCTGAGCTATGTAAATACCGAGGGTCCTCATTATATTAGGCTGCTGAGTTTTCTGCAGTACTATATTGAACTCAAATCCTTCCGTCGCCATTTGTGCTTCAGAAGAATGGTAATTTTGGAATGATTTTCCTTGTGGATCAGAACTACTACTTTGATACCATGAACAAAATTGAAGTTAAAGCTAAAAAATTTAACAACGGATGCAAAACTTGGGGAAGAATTATCAGAATTTCATTCCACTCATTTTCTGATACAACTTAGCCATTATATACATATTCTGAACAAATGAAAGAATGCCAGGTGTCTAAATCTAATTGACTAATAAAGATGATTATTCCTAGCTAATTTTGTCTTTTTCTGCTATTACTTGAAGAGCAGTCCACTACATTATCCATTCGAATCTGCTCCTGACCAACTTGATCTTGAGCCAATGACCAAGCTGCCCAAGCCAGTCTTGAGCTGATTAATTAGCTCGTGCAAGTTCAGCGGATGAAAACCAGCTGCAAAATGTTTAGTTTAGAACTTCTTCATTAACAAACCTAACATTAGGAGATTAACATGCATACCCCTGATTATAGAAACTTTGTTAGCTAGGTTGTGCTGAAGCGGTATGTTTGGTTTTCATCGTGCTGTCGGCCTTGTGCAC